>BMAV01025006.1:0-32496 GCA_019973955.1 Trichonephila inaurata madagascariensis | reverse complement strand
CCAACCATATACCGGAGGGGTGGCCCTTTCTTTTTCGATTCAAAATATAATTTTCGTATATTCGCAGCTGGGTAGCCCAGTGGTCAAGGTATCGATCATGGCGATGTCAGGTGTTCGAGCCCAGTACCACCAAAGACCCAAACTGTAGTGCAGCGATGCACGTTAAATCTGTCAAAAGCTGAAACGTCCTCCCATTGGTGTGGTGTGGTAGTTAGGAGAGGTGGGTGCCAGCTGAGGTGTCGTCAACGTCACTTGAACATGGTTCAAAATTACGTGGTCCTTCGCCAAAAGCCCTCGTGTAAATGAACAGTGCGAAGTTAATATTCATTCATTGGGTATATTCTGTTCATAACAACGTGAAGTTTTTATTTTTTACATTATTTGTTCGTTTAAATGTTAACTTGGAAGACCAGAATTTTATTTTAGAAAAGTTTGTCTGATTACAAATTTATGAAATAAAAATTTTTCCTGACTACAGAGGTCTACTTTAAAGGGTTGAGAATATATCTTTAATTTCTATTTGATCCGAATAAAGTGATAAAATACTTTTCATCTAATCATCTAACGAATACTTAGCTTTTAGGCTGTTATATACTCTGAGTTAAATATTTTGAGCGACTTGAAAAATATTTGTTGATTAAACCCCATGTAGAAGGAACGCAGACCCAAGTCCATTTGACCTTTCTGTAAAGAATGTCACAAATCAGGTTTCCATCCCCAAAGACTGTTACAAGAAATGCCCAGCAGTCCAGATGATAAGCAGGAGAAGCAGAGAGAAAGCAGGGGAAGGTAAAGAAAGACTTTACCCCTGCACAAGTCATTCGGCAGGTGACCGCTTCTAAAGCTCGCCAAGGTCGTCTGAAGAATCTGGAACTCTGGCACTGTAGAGATAGGCCATGACCCTTAGCTGCGACCATTGGTGCGCATGATTATTTCGCAAGTCAGATTCATTTTAGCTTTGGGAGGGAATAAATTTCAGAAGGGCTTAAGACAAAGGAACTGAGGTTAGAGAGATGACATACAAAAAAAAGCACTCACTAGTAAATATACTCATTGTATTAAAATTTGCACCTTTAGTAAATCATCAGCATCAAACAAAATTTACCTTTGGAGTCTAACGTTATATTTAAGAAATATTGTAAATATTAAAGGAAACGGATGATTTTTTATAGAAGAGTTACAGATGAATTGGAGGTCAATACTCTCTGCTGAGCTATGAGCCACCTCCAATGTGAATATAAAATGTAATACGGGCTGCAATTGAGGCACATAGTTTTAGAATGGTGCTATTCAACAATTGATGTAAATGTACCGTTTATTTGGCCAATCGTATGGATTGCCGAATTTGCTATCCCAACTCATTTTAGGCATATTCTACTGGTGAAAGAACTGGGGATCCATTCGGTGAGGGTTCAGTGGTATTGTGCCAGAATCGTTCCTAGGATACCTTGCTGGGATTAACCAACTACATTGCTGTGTGGTTAAATGAGTTCTTGAAATCTTACCATGAATGCAGAATGTGACTTAAGGATGTCATGAGCGTACCTTTAAACCAGGGGTTTCGAACTCGTGGCCCGTTGACCGCATGGGACCCACAACGAACATTTTTGCAATCGGGTCACTATATCGAGATACAATAATATATCATCAAATATCTATAAAATATATAATATATTTTCTAATAAAATAACAAAATATCTTCGAAATAGGAAAAGTAGTAGCAGAAAAGAGATGTCAAGTGTCAAGATGTAAAAATAAAATTTTTCTTGTGTTTTTACTCATGTTTATTATAATGTATTAGTCGAAATAAACTTAAGTTTCTGCAAAAATTGATTTATTTTCTTTTTGCAGCTCACCTAAAGTTCAATTTTATTTGTTTCACCGAAGTTAGACTTTGAGTTTGACACCCTTGCTTTAGACTGTTATGTTGCCATGGATCAATAATTGAAGTGATCGGATGTCGTACGTGACTGCGTACCATTACAGAAAGTTTCGGAAAGATGCAAACACATGTACATGATTAACATTATTGCCTAAATTGAATATCCATTCATTGCTGAAGATTTTATCTGGTTCCATTCGGTTTCGCTCAGTTCTTATCAAAGTTATTGCGGCAGTCTGGGGATTATTGCAGTGCTTCTCTCAAAATTTCAACACTCGCAACCCAATATTCAATCATAATTTTCATCGCGCCCCCTCCATGCAATAACATGTATTGAATTCAATAATGCTATACTTTGATGCTAAAGCTACAATACGACCTTAAGTACCACCAGCGTATATAAACGTCTCGCTCAGCCAAAGCATTGATCGTCCCGGACGTATATATACGTCTTTCCGCGAAGTACGATCTTCTCATTTTACTGCTATCCATAAAATTGTTCCGAAGGCTTTGGAATGTTATAAAAGGATCTTGACAGGGTTTGCAAATGATTTACTTATTTCAGAGAACGTTTAACTTATTTAATCCTTTTCATACCCTTCCCCCGAATACATCACACCCGCCCGCTTACGTGAAAAACGATGGCATTGGGGAGCGAATCACGTATCATTCAATCAGCAGTTAAGGGATTAATTATAAACCGTACAAATTATTAAGATAAGTTTTAATTTTTGTACATAATTTTATGTATGACAAGCCCATGGTGTCACTCGTAATTATTAAACTATTTCTTAACTTAATACTATTAAATAAATTACAAAATACATTGTGCAGTACTGATACACTTATAAGTTAAATGTATGGAAGTCAAGTGCATAAGTTATTATATCAGTGCTGATGTGTATTTTATTTTTTTATTATGTCAGAATGTACATTTTTTAAAATAATCTTTTGTTTTCGACTTTTTAATATGCCGGCGCCCCCCCTAGTAGAATTATCATGCCACTCTAAAGGGACGAGCCCCAAAGTTAGATAAATGCTGAGTTATGGTCAGGGGTTTTAGGCCAGCCTGTCATGAATTCGAGTCTCAGTACCACAGAAAATCCACCATGTAGAGGACCCGATGTACGTTAAGTACGTCAAGGCTCTGAGTATTCACGTTGACATGGTGTGTGGATTAGAAGAGTAGGGTACGAACTCAAGTGTTTCTCACTAAATTGTGGATCAAAATAACGATGTCTGTCACCAATAATCTCCATGTAGTTTTATAGTGTGACGTTAATAAACACTCACTCCCCAATCTTATGAAACGATGTTGTTGTTGTCGTATGACAATTGCAAAAAATAAAAAATTCGAATGGGGCCAAAAGCAGGCAGCACAGTTATGGCCACATCACCGACTTTATCGGTATAAAGGGTGTCATGGCAGCAGTTGGAGTCTATGTCGAAGAGGATCGAGGCAACAGGGATGCAATTGAAGATATGTCCCGGATCCAGATGAACTCCCGGGCAGTGCCTGCATTCTGTGTAGGTTTTAGAGCCATCGGGCATGATCTTCATACCTCTCATGGGCCCCGTCCGCATTTTGCTGAAGGTAGTGGTGACAATGCGGTCAAGATTAAGCTCTTGGAGGCACCATTTCTTCCGTGGTCCGTCGCAGAACCAATGTCTTGCGACAGCATTTACATCGAGACAAGTGCTTTTAATGAGAGGGTTATCGATATTTCTAGCCTCCTTGTCAAGGGAATCCGCATGTTCATTCCCCTCGATGTGCTATCGGGGGAGCCTGTAATCCCTAGAGAGCGCGTCTCCAGGTGGCGGATAGGGGAATGCCTCCAATCGGTTTTCTAGTGGGTGGTAGAAGGAAAATAAAATACCTTCCGCGAACCAACAGGTAGAAGTCCAACCTCATATGGCAATGGCACCCCCTCAATGACAAGTGCAACTATGTTTTCTAGTCTTAATGCTACCGCGTTCGGGGGAACCGACGCGATGTGTCCTACACTCCGGGGTCGCAATGGGAAATATGCTACGAGGACACTGAACATTTCTACAACTCTATATCAACAGCACACAGAAGAAATCTGACGAACTTGCCTGTGTGCTTCACAAGAATATAGACCGTTACACTTCTCAAATGTAGGCTGCACTGAGGGAATTTTTATTAACAATACGGGCGATATGAACCTTGATATCATTCTGGATATAGAAGATATTTAGAATCTCAAAATCCTTATATTGTTACGCTGAAGGAACAATTCCTACTATTTGATTACGATTAATAATAACAAAAAATTTGTTGCCAAGAGATCTTTGTTTAATGTTAGAGCGTCATTGGCAAGAAACTACATTTAAAATGCTTAAGAAGACATTTTACGATTCAATTGACAAAAATTGGTCAAAAATTCTAATCTAATTTTATTAACCCTTAATTATTTTTGTCATACTTTTCCACAAACTCGCAAATTTGAAGCTTTAATTTTAAAAAACGTAGAGTTGTGATAACTTTTACGTTTGTTTTTATTCACATTCCAATGGCAAATCAAAACTTTAAACTGACTTACTCGGAAAGATAAAATAACAAGTTTGTCTTCATTTAAAATGCTAAAGCATTTTTTTTCTATTGTGGCTAATACTCGGAATTTTTTTTGACTTTTTGCTAATAGCATATGGAATAAATGTTGGTATTCCATTTTTGGAGGGGGAGGGGTTGGGATTCAATCAAAACAATTCTTATTTTTAAAAAAAATATAGAATTTGCTCATTTTTTAAGGAATTTTCAATAAGCATTCACAAAAAGAAGTATTGTACAAATACCAATCATGTTATCTCAAAATTCATACCAAATTTTGTTATACATTGTTTGATGTACTTGTAAATCAAATTTCATATATGTACTTCAATTTTTGTTGAAGGATCATTTTAAAATCACTTCAAAATAATCAAGTTTTTAACTTAAAAATTTTAATGATTAGCGTTTTTATGACATTTTGAGCACAAAATCTGTTTTACATCATACATACACATAGGAGGCAACCAAAAAATTATGAAGAGCATTAAATTAAAAAAATTAGTGTAAATCGTACCATGTCCCCTTAAAATGTCTGTCTTTTAGGATGTTCTCGAAGTCATGTAAAATGACCTTTAAGAAATGTTTATAAGGAACGAACAATGTTTTGGATAAGTTTTCCCATCGTGGTTTACCGTTTTTTTTTTTTTTTTCGATATTTTAGGCTGTTTTTGTTTTAAAATTTAAAGTATATAAAACCACTAATCTTAATAAAAAGTAAAACAGAGGACGACACTTTTTTAATTTTGAATTTAATAATTAACAAGGAATAAAACATCGTTTTAAACTTTGGTGGGTAATAAACTCGATTCATGCGACGTCATAATTACATGATAGGACGCTAAACAAATAGCTACGTATTTCAATCGTGTTTGATTTGACTGAGTATTTTGGTGGCATGTTCAGATTTGTATCTACTATCATATAACAAAACGAAATACTGTAGCGTATTAAATTGCCATAATGACTATAGGATGTGTGAAAAGTTTTTTTGTTTCTACTTAAGAATCTATATTTATTAAAAAAATGGACACAAAACTTAGGTCGAACAAGCTTGAAACCATTTGCTATTCATCAGTATGCTCCGATGATTTTGAAGAAGCATGCTTTATGTATCAGCCTTTCACCAAAAGAAGGACATTAAAACCAAATTCAATTCCTACAAAATTCTTTTTTTCTGAACTACCATCTACCGAAAAAATTTAGCACACAGAGAAGCAATAAATCTTCTAAATAACAGAAATTAAAAGATGTTCCAAGGACATTTCGACAGAAATGAGAATAATTTTTAATTATATCGGTTCTTACGTATTACCACAACAATCGCCAACTTTCAAGATAATGCGCCAGGTTGGCGACTCCGATTTCGAATGTACCGTATGCGCTGAACAGGCAATCACATACTTCATTTCATATAATGTCGCCAATAGGTTGCTATAATACGTAAGTACCCAATTATTTCATTCAATTTCCTATTAGGTCACACTCTCGCGCGCGCGATATATTCATTTATTTGTTTGTTTGTTTATCTTGGTGGAATTTTCAATCATTTATAAAATACATTTTAAAGCGCTCAGTTGAGCTGAAATTTTATATACATGATTATTTTGGATGAAAATACAATAATTTAATAATAATTAATAAAAATTAACTGATTAAAACTAAGTATTTAAAGAATTAGAAATACAGCCATGTTGGCGACTTGTGTCAAAACTTGAAAAGGTTTTGTTATTATGTGCATTCAGTTGAACAGAAATTTTATATACCCAATTTTTTTGGATAACAATACGATATTTTAATGATAATTAATAAAAATCAATTGCACTTAATGTGATTCTGGCCTATGTATATACATATTTATATTAATTGTACCTATTTAATAAAAAGTAGCTAAAATAATATTTTTCTTTGTTGATCTAAGAAGGAATTGGACTAAAAATTTTCTTATATTACTTGTTTTCAATATTCGTTTTCATCAAATACAGTGACGTGTCTGAAATATTTTCTGAGCATTTTGAATTTAAGAATTTTAATTTCGCACACATGAAGAAATACGTAAGTAAAGTGTAACACGATTAGCTGTTATTGTTTACTTAATAATCCCTTTATAATTCGAACGTGAACGCAGCGTCCTCTGGTGTTGAATCGATCCCATAAGGGTTTTCAAAAAAAAATGATACACGTTTAAATACATTTAGTTCTGAAAGTTTTTTATTTTTAAAAACCTATTGCAATAATTAAAAACATTATACATTAATTTTACTATACAAGATGAAAGAATTTTATTACACTTGAGTAGCTTTAAAAGCACTATTTTGAATAATAATATAAACATGGAGGATCTTTTACAGATCCATATCCCCCATGTGACGTGAAGAAACGTTATAATATAAACATATGGAGAAAAATAGCTGTATAACTGAAAAGTATATAGATTTGAGTCACTTCTATCAAAAATCAGAGTTAAAAGTTTATTATATGTTTCGGCTGTTTAAAAAAGGTTTTTTAAAAAACTTGACCTTTTGGTACGCGTCTCGTGTGTGTGATACTAAAGTAATTAAAACTAAACTTACGCGTAAGAATATTGTTGGAATTGAAGAGATGGAGTGTCGCTGATGTCGAAGACATCTTTCAACGTGTCCCTTTCATACACAGTTTCGACTACAGTGTTGACGAAAGTTTCAAGTGGTGTCCTCTCTTCGTCGGAGAGGATTTGGACGTCGTAACTGATGAGCGAAAAAAATGATTCTTCGTCACTATCATCATCGCAGCCGGCTGTAAAGGAAAGGTTCTAATCATATCTTGTTACCATGCATCAGTAATTGACACAATAATGCTACATACTAACTCTCTGCAGTTTGCTCAAACCAACCTTGTTGGGGTCTCTTTAAATCAGTGCTTCTCAAACTTTCAATATCTGCGATCCAATATTCAATCATAATTTCCTTCTATACACTAACAATGTTTTAAATTACTCAGAAAGATTTTTAATTAGATATATACACCAAGATTGCTTGGAATTACATTCAATACTTATTTAGTTAATTTAAAATTAAATGAAATTATTTAAAAATTATTTATGATTTAGATCTACAATCATGTCACAGCCAGTCCAATAGAATACGATCTTTATAGACACAAGATCCACTAAAGCAGTCCTTCCCAAAGTGGTCTATATGGATCCCCAGGGGACTATAACGATTTTCAAGGGGTCTACATAAGAGAAAATATAATTTAGGGGTCCATGAGGGAATCTATGAGATAGCTGCTCTCATTAAACCAGATCGTAATTTTACATTTTAAAAAAATTAATTAAGTAGAAACCAGATTTTACCTATTAAACAGATTTATTTTTTAAATTTAATGAGGTTAACTTGAAGCTATAAAGTAACAGCATGTTTTATTATAACAAGAAATATTTCAGCGCTTCTTTCCAGAATTAAGCTAAGCAGTATAACATTGAGAGGTCGTGAATTTTCTCAATTTGTAACAGACAATTCGCAAGATATTTTAATCTATATTCTGCATTTAAATGCTCTTTATTCAGATTTTGAAACTAGGTTTGAGAATGATTTGCTACATTTGTATAACCATAGAGACAATCAATTCATATGGTCACATTGAAAAAATTTCATATTACAACAGGAAATGATCGGAATAGGCACTAACGAAGATCTTAAAGTAAAATTTTGAAACAGATAGCAGCAATTTTGGCTTTAAAAAGTCATATCTGTTATGGAATATTGTAAAAAAAATTTTAATTGCTTTTCCTAGTGAGGAGTTTCAACACGGTTGCCAAACTCCAATATATATATATATATAGAAAGGGGGAAAAACTGGACAATACTAACAGAGGAGATTTAGGGTTAAACCTGAAAAGATTGATACCAAATGTTGAAAATTTGCTATCGAAACATCAGATTTATTCCTACCATTAAAAACATTTGTTTGCTGCTTATTTATTTTGTGTATTAATTAAATTTTAATCTAATTAATTAACATGTGCTTCTTAAGTTTTAAACGTTGTACTTCAGTACAGTGAGAAATTTAATTCTATTAAAGTAAGCAGCTCTATACCAGCTGTTAAAAAGACATTTAAGTTGATAAATACATAAAATTCAATATTATGTAAGCAGGAGTCGAACTCCAAACCAAAAAACATGATACGGTGTCTATCAGGCAAAAGCGTTTAGGAACCTCTGCACTAAAGAATAAAAAAAATATTCTTCACTTCAATTTCTTAAATCGAAATACCTCTTTTGATCCTCCATCTATTGAATATATTTCCCAACTTATTATTTTTAAAATAACCTTTCACTTGTAAATATACGGGTAAAATAAGGTACTAAAATTTTCGTATTTCTTGTTCAGATATTTAGTGAGTAGTTCTAAAAAACTCTTTGCCTGATATTAAGCTGGCCACCCATATATACTTCTTATTCTGCGATGATTTCTAACTCAATATATCATACAATTACAATACTACTGTTACAATACAATTTTTGACTGAGGAGAATTTAGTTTTAATTCAGCGATACATTGTTCAATTTTCGGAATTAAGCAGTTGTTGAAGTCAGCATCTGCGCGTAGTAGAGCATCGGCATCTTTTTTCGTAAAACAGCAATCGGTATAAGTTAAACATTTCGAAATTTAAAAAAATACTAGAATAATAACAACTTACCAGAAGTAAAGATCGCAGCGTTTAAAGCCACGAATATCACCACGAATAAATGGAATACGAAATTCATACTTTGATATATTCTAGTCTCAGTATCTAATCAGAATATGTTTTGAAAAACGCTGCTTCTTTTATACTCTATAAGCTAATAATAATTTGTTTTATTTGTAAAAAAGTTTTTACTATTTTCTTCCTTGATTCTCATTTTACATAATTAACTAAAATATAAAATCGCTTCGTCAGTTTATAAAATTACATATATTTTCTCTTGTGTCTTCTCATCGGAATTGATGAGTTACAATAAGTTGTCCTTTAGTAAGATTATAAATCTTTTTTTAATATTCACTGTCTGGAAAACTCAAGTACTGATTGCTAAACTGTAAATGAGCGAAAAAATGAGATAATGTTTACGTCCTTCCGCAAGTAGCACTAATTTAGGTGATTTATGGAATCTGTATCAAAATTACATTAATACTACTTGTATCTATGTCATACAGAAATTACTTTATTGCCTTAAGAATTTTTTAAATATTTCCTTTTGAAATTTTTTTATACTCGCATTTTGGGGGACACTTTTGTTCCTGCAAAAAGAAACTTGTCAGTTTTATTAAAATTTCAGTTGTATGCATTTACGAGTAATTTGTTCTTAAAGTTATTTTTTTCCAACTGTGTCTAGTTTCTTTGTCTTAATTTGCATTTTCTTACATTATGTTATTCTTGTAGAAGTGTTGATTGAAATTATTTGACTCACATACAACATTGAACGGTTTCTTTTTCAATCTTTAAGTACTGTAAGTGGTGACCCGGATTGATTATCATTTTAATACATTATGTCCTACCTGTACTTCAGCAGTTATATATAAAGCAAATAAAATAAATATTACTTCCTAAACCAGCCACACATTGTCGCATAATAAAAGTCATCATGTTATTTTTTGGCGATAAGCTACAAAGATACTCACAGCAATAATGAAAAATTTCTGACCATAAGTAGCATGCATTATCAACAGTTGTTCCATTGACCATTTCTGAAATTATTTGTTAATATGTTTTAATACTTTGCTTGAAATCATTCGACAGAAAAATCTTTTTTTAAAAAAATGTATTCTTGCTGTAAAAGTATAACAAAATTGAGGAGTAAGCAGTAAATATAAGTGGTTTATAAAACTATGAAATCAGAGAGTTATCCTTTTCAGAAATGATCTTTATCCCCCTCCCCACCTTTCTTTATCACTTGATTACAGTTAAAACATATCTACCATTATACCCCAATAAATCAAACACCATTAACAAAGGAAGTATAGTTTTTTAAAACAAATTCTTAGATAAATTAAATAGGTGTGCGTGTTATACATCGGTCCAAGTTATACTTCGAATATTACGGTGTTTAATTTATCTAAGAATTTGTTTTAAAAAAATATACTTCCTTTGATAATGGTGTTATTAAATACCGTAAAATCCGGCGTACGACACGGACCGATGTATAACACGCACATAATTTGGAGTTGTATTTTTTAACTTTTAAGTATATTCACCGTATAAAACGCACCCTCTTTTTTACGAAGAAACCTAAAATGTATTTGTGTAATGCTCTTAGATCTTCAAATCATTTATTGGAGGAATTTCCACATTATTTTGAAAAAAACATTCTTCTAGAACTGCAACCCTTTGAATTCATTAGATACGTCATTTCTTTTTTAAAAAACAATATTCCGATTAGGGATTGTAATACCGGAATACTGAATACCGGTATTTTGAGCCATTTGTACAATTTTGTAATACCGATATTTGCAAGTTTAAATATTATTTATCGGTATTTATTGGAAATTTTTAAAATTATGTCCACTAGACATTGAGGGTTCAGCAACACATAATTGTAATACATAATTTATAATACATTATACAATTATAATGATTTTAAAAATGAAAATGAAAAAGATAATAAAAACTAAACAATTCAAATTTGATAAAGTTTATAATAACTTTTCTTAAATTTTTTTACTGACAATCAGAAGAATTTGGAACAGATAAGGAAGATGATGACTCTAATGTCGATAACGAAAATGAGTTGTCTCTTGAACAAAAATTAGAATTAGCGATAACTAAAAAAATTTCAAAAAACCAAAATACAATACAGAATTCAGCTACATCCAAAAATCATCCAACGAGAAATCAATTTATTTGAAGATGAGGGATTTAGAGGTAAATACTTGGAAAAAGTATATCGCGCATTGCTAAAAGTACCATTAATTAGCGTATATATCGAAAGAGTGTTTTCTACAGCTGATAATTTTTGCATAAATTACGTTCCAGGCTTAAGGCCAGTACAATTGTGTTTGATGCATTATGTTTTTTAAGATCAAAAATTTCTAATAGTACCATAGACTAAATAGTGATATTTATATTTTTTGTTGATTCAAATAAAAAAGATGTTCCTTTTTACTTTTTTTTGTGATTCTTTATTACATGCTGTTATATAATTTATAAGTTTCAAAACCATTTTTGCAAATTACACCCCTCAAAAAAATACAAAGGAACTCGTGTTTTCTTTCTTTTTCTAAAATTTCTACTACCGGTATAAAAACCGTTATCCCGGTATTAAGATCTAAAAAATACCGAATACCCCGGTATTGCGCTTTTATTCCGATATTGCTATCCGTAATTCCAACTTATCTAAAAGTCTAATTTTTTTATTAATTCCTACTATTAACTCACACTCTCTACGCGTTTATTTATCTTGATGGAATTTTCAATCCTTAATAAAGTACATTTTAAAGCGCTCAATAAAGCTGAAATTTTATATACTTGATGGCAATACAATAATTTAATTATAATTAATAAAAATTAATTGATTAAAACTAATTATTTAAAGAATTACAAATACACACAGCGATGTTGGCATCATTTTTGGCGACTTGTGTCAAAACTTGAAAAGGATTTTTTTCTCACTTTTTAAAGTATTCAGTTGAACTGAAATTTTATATGCATGATTGTTTTGGATGACAATGCGATACTTTAAAGAAAATTAATAAAAATTAAGGACCACTTAATGTTGTAATTCTGTCATATGTATATACATATTTATATTAATTGTAGATGTTTAATAAAAGTAGCTAAAATAAAATATTTCGTAGTAGGAATTGACTTAAATTTTTTTTATACTACTTGTTTATGTTCATTTCTTTTATTTATTTATTATTATTATTACTTTTAATCATTTTAATACCCAGCGTATAACGAGTATCAATAAATTTCGATCTAATTTATTTATGTTAAAAGTGCGCGTTATGCGAGGTATTTGCACAGCATACTGAAATTATTCAAATTACATTTGTTACTTAAGTTTCCAGATTCAAATATTTTATAATTCATTGCAATTTATTCTAATAGTGCCTAATAATGGTTAAAAACTATCAAAATAACCATATCTCAATGATTAACATATGTTAAAATCCCACGACAATTACTTATATTTTTTTTATAGTTGCCCTCATACGTTGTTTCGATGGATTGATTATTTCATTAACGTTGTATTTCAAAGCTACACTAACTTATTGTTGACAGAGATCTCTTATTATTAAAACATGATAAAATAACACCTCTGCCTTTAACGCAGTGCTTCTCAAACTTTCAATGTTTGCGACCCAATATCCAATCATAATTTTCATCGCGCTTCCTCATCCGTACATCTTATGACAATTTATTGAATTCAATTGCACTATACTTTGACGCTAAACCTGCAATACGACTTTAATTTCTTAAGTGCCACTGGCGTATATAAACGTCTAGCTCATCTAGTGCGTTCATTGTCCTTACAGATATATACGTCTTTCCAAAGTACGATCTGTTCTGTGAACTGCTATCCATAAAATTATTGCGAAGGCTTTCGAATGCAATAAAATGACATTGACAGTGTTTGCGAAGGATTTACTTTCTTCAGAGGATTTGTTTACTTATTCCTCCCCCAAAAAACCACTTGCCTATATGTTAAATAGTGGTATCGGGGAGCGAATCGGATAATTTTTAATTGGCATTTAAGGGTTAAATTATAAACCGCACAAATTATCAAGATAAGAGCTATTTTTGTTAATAATTTTATATTTGACAAGCCCATGGGGTCACTGGTGTAATTATTAAACTTTTCTTAGCTTAGTATTGTTAAACTAATTATTAGGTACATTGCGCAGTACTGATATATTTTTTTTTGTGTATTTGATCAGTGTACATGTGTAATTTTTTTATTATGTCATAAGGTATTTTATTGGTAATGTATTTTGTTTGTTGTCTTTCAATAAATTTTAATAATTTTTTTAAATAATCTTTTGTTTTCGACTGTTCAATTGACTTGCACCCCCTCGTAGGGTTATCAAGCCCTCCTAGGGGACACGCCGCACAGTTTGTGAAACACTGCTTTTTTACCTTAAATGTAAAGATTTCGTAACTCTCTTTAGATTTAATGGATATCAACACCTATACACATGGCAGGACTTTGAAGGCACCACAAGATAGACCCTCGACTGAATTGGAACAAAGCCACCTATGATTCTTGATCGCAACTACTCGGCTACCTCGGCTTTGTGTTGCTTTGATGGGCAACGATAATTAATTACGTCTATTAATTCCTCAACTTGTTCAGCAGTGCATGTTTATCCATTAGGCGACTGGGGCGGACGCCCAAGGCCCGGGGCCCGTAAGTGCCAAATAAACTGGACTTAATTGGATCCAAGAGCCGCTCCTTGAATCCAGAAGGTGGCCGCGGTAGCCGAGTGGTATAGGTATCGGATCGTGGCTTGCCTTGTCACGAGTTCGAGCCCAGTACCACTAAAGACGGGCCGTGTAGGGCAGCGATGCACGTTAAATCTGTCGAGAGCTGAAACGTCCTCCCGTTAGTGTGGTGTGGTAGTTAGGAGAGGGGGTGCCAGCTCAGGTGTCGTCCACGTCACTTGACCATGGTTCAAAATTACGTGGTTCGTCGCGAAAAGCCCTCGCGTAGCTGAACAGTGCAACGTTAACATTCAATCAATTGAATCCGGCAGTGCAAAGAAACCCTTAGATCTTTTACGCACAGGGCCTGAAATGAGCTTAAACCGGCACTGTCGTTCAAGATAATTTGAATGTGATATTTCAGCTATCTTCGCAGAGACGAGCGTCTTTCTGCGTTAATTTTCAAGTAGAGAAAGATACCTCTGCTTTCTCATTACGTAGAAATTTGCAGTGACGCCTTAAGTCTTCTCGAAGATCTGGGCCCTTTTACAAAAAAAGTAAGTTTTAACTATAAGACTTTTAAGTAGACTATATGTATAACATACTTTGTCAAATACCCGTATAAATGGTAACTTGTAACAAATAAACGTGCGTAATTCATAAATTCTTAACTTGGTTAATTTGTAAAATCTAAACTGTGTGTGTGTATAACTGAATAAAAGCACGGTATATTTCACAAACTATGTCTTAAGTATAAGTTTAAATTTTTTAAATTAACGAATAAATTATTCGCACCACTGTTTTTATAAAACTTTTTTATATATATAAAAATTAATTATCAAGCTCAACCTGTTGTCCTTGTCACCTTGAAAAAGGTGATAGATCTCGCGTGGCTATGAATACAACACATTGTGTCAAGTGCAATGTGCTCCAACGCTAAAAATAGGCTTACCTTTATTCTGTAACCAACGACTATTAGGATTTTAGTTTCTGTGCTTGATACGAGTGCGGCATTTTTTTCATTCTTAAGGTTTTAGACTATGTACTATTTTGACCAACGTCGCTTTTTTGAACGTCAGCTTACAGTAAGCTCCTATGCATTTTTAAGATATTGCTTTTTGTAATTTTCTGCTTTACAACCTGGCCAATTGGTACATAAAATTTCCGTGCATTAAACCATATTTTTGTTGAATTGCTTCATTTTATGTGTTTGTAACCTCACTTTGGGACACCAGCATTGTGAAACTTTATCCCCCATATCGTCAATAAAATAAACTAGGTATCATTGCACTACACATCAGTTTCAATTTTCTATCGGGTTATTTTATAAATTGCCGGGGAAAAAAGCTATAATCAACCCCTATTTTATTTTACATTATCTATAAATAAATTTGTTCCGTCTTCACGAAAAACTTTATATTATATATAGAGCCTATTTTGTGCAATTATTGTTTTATCTTGTATAGTTATAGCTTCATCTTAAATAAGTGTAAATAATTTATATCTGCAAATTTAATACGTTAATATTACATTCTGTTGTATTTATTTTAATATGAAACTTGTAATATTCGTAAGCAACGTCGTCCCTTACATTAAAATCAACGTTTCAGTGGAAACTTAGTGAAATATTGGTGACACAGCCAAGTTGGCATCCTTTTTGGCGACCGAATAAATTTATTACTGCATCATGAAAAACTTTTTTCATATACAGAAAGAAATTTTATTAATTATGAATTCAGTAAATCCCATATTCGCGTTTAGTGTTCGAGTTTGCCTTATACGGCAAGTGTGGAGAACGAAAGCACAGGGTTGCCATTTCAGTGCCTACGGCATATGCGAAATCTGGGTTGCCAATTTGGTGAGTTACCTTGAAAGTTGGCAGTGTTGGGACAGTACCAATATTTTTATTGGTAAATTAATTTAATTCATTCCTTAAGAATTTTACATGAATTTCCCCTATAACCAATCTCATTCTGTAAAGTTTAAGACGGATTAAAAAAACGGAATTTATTACGTAGTTTTTATGTAAATCAAACTTAATGTAACTTTATAAATGACGAGAGAGGATGTATTGTTCTACATTCAACTTCAGTAAACAACCAATGGCTTTATAATATTTTTTACTGTTCTTCACATTTAGAGGGGAAAATCATATGATTGCTAACTTTTTAAAATTCTTATGTAAATTTCTTCGTTTATACAGAGTGTTGCTGAATTCAACCGACAAATTCAGGGGGTGAGGGTGATAGTAGACAGGATGGGAACGACAAATCACTTTAGAAAATGGGGTCGCAAACCCCGTTCAAATCGTAAACATTGCAATAATGGTAACCGTCGGGAGGAGGATGAGCCAGGTGAGTAAAGTGGCCAAACGAATGGGGATATTTGGAACGCCATGGTAGGGTTGAAGATACCTGCTCGTACGCAAATTTCCCACTTCTTTCGGAAATGCTGCTGGAAGTTCCAGACATTGCGAACTGAACGTGTGGTGCATGCACTATACAGCACCAGCCCATTTTTCGATTGGATTGCTCCCAGCTCTTAAAGCATCCAAAGATGACAGGAACACACAAAAAGCTTTTCTACTTGTAGAATAGCTCCTAGATAATTAATTCTTTAAATTTTCTCTTTCTAATTTTAATTTCTCCGTTTTAGTCTTTTTATCTCAATAGTTAAATTTTTTCTCTGAGAAAGGCAGTCTCCGCAAGCTTACTCTACAACCAATAGCAATGTGTTCAATCCTAATAGCCAAAACCAGTTACCCCATTGATCCTTGCCTTAATGAAGCCACTCCTCCTCCGACAAACCAAGCTAACAACACCAGCAATATAGTAGTTTCAAGATAGGGAGCGGAGGATAGAGTCATCGATCCAGTCTCCTGTGAAGTTCAACTTACTCGATTGGATTACATAACCACTTCCATGCTACGCATCCCAGGGGGTTTAGACGCAGAGGATTTTTTGCTTAGCCTCCATGCTTCCCGGACCTCAATTCCTAGGGTTCTTTGTTCTGGGACCACTTGAAATTGCTTGTGCATGAGACGCCGGTGGCTACAATGGTGAATCTTATGAAATGGATCGCCATCGCTTCATCTTACATCACCAGCACACCTGATTTGTATAAACGCGTCCAACTGTCCTTCTTCCGTCGGTATTGGCTGTGCTGTGACCTACGATGCCTGTAACACTGAACGATTCCTGTGGTAGTCACTTGTTGCATTTCTGACATCGAACTGTGATGCATTGTTCGTATTGTAAACATGCTTTACATCTAATGAATGTATTTCTTACCTCTGTTACGGCGAGTAAGTCGCGGGTATGAGAGGGCTCGAGGAAGAAGCAGACATAATCACAAATATAGCTACTTTTATTCTATTTTTAGCTCTTTATGAATTATACAATTGTATAGATTAATTCACTTATCTGGATTTGAAGCTACTTGCTATGATCCTTCTCGAAGCCCGATAACTCGGTCAGCTCCAAGGCTGCTTATTTCCAAAATTCCTGGTGGATGCTATGACGACTATTAATCTCTAAACGTGCGACCACCTAGTCGTTGTTCACTTCTTTTGATACTTGGGTTTTAGGCTTAACGATCAACAATTTACTATTAACCCCTCCTTACTCAACGACTGGCACTTAAATGTTAGTTACATTTGAAAAATCAAGTCATCTCTATGGAAAGTGGTATTTAAACTAAAATTACTGTTAAAGAATATTTTCTCCAAGAGGATTAGTAGAAGAACCCAAATGGTACACGTTAAACCTCATATTGCCCCTTTTCATTCCACACGACATCACATCCTTCATAACTGTTTGTGCGAATTACTCCAACTAAACGTAATTAGAGACCCCATATTCTATGGCATGTTCCATGGTGAACCCTTATGGATCAACTTGCCATTTTTTCTAAATAAATGTTTATTGAGGTATAGATGTGCCGTCAAATAATTTTGACTTGTGATTATTAGTAAAATAATAAAACTAAATACTAAATACCTTTTGCACTGTTTCATTGTAAATGTTTTAGTTTTACGTGTAATTCAAATTAAAGAGCAACATTAGTGTGACTTCTGTTTTTGCAGGTTAAGTGACAATTAGGATTGCAAGGGTTTTGGATTGCAAGATGTTACTTTTAGCAGAATGCATGCTCAATAGGAGTCATATGCCTAGCGGGTTTTAAGCAACTAATTATTTTTGCCGTGGTGCACTTTTTTGACAAGAGGATTTGTGATTGTTTCAAAATGCCATTTTACGGATGATGTTATGCATACCACTATTTCAGAACACAAAACACACATCACTTTGTTGCCTTTACTAATAATGTCTTACTTCTAGATTCACAAAATTTGAAATTCTTTGTCACGCTTACTATCTTCCACTTTTTATTCTTTTGCTGAAGTAGCCATGTTCAATAACACTTTAAAGTCATAAATATTATACAAATAAATTTTAAAATACAGTTGTATCAATTATACTGACTGTGCTATGCATAGACAAACTTTGCATCATAAGCAATTGTAGCCCACGACATAACTAAGACAAGACAATAACAAACAAGTGTGCTCCCCGCCGCACCGAAACCGATCACTTGCGTTTGTTCATAATACTTCATAGTAAACTTTGTTAATTTGAACTATAAAATGCAAACCATTTTGATCGGTGGCGTGCCCAAACTATTGTGTCGTGTGCTAATGTTTCGCCATCTCTGTTCTATGGTAATCGGTCGTCTCCATGCTACCTACTATCGGTCGAGTTCGATAACACTCTGTGTATTTTACAAAAGGTACGATATTTTAAAAAGTGAAAAATGTGAAAATTTCAATGTCTTTTTTTCCATGGTGGGCGAAATGATCGGAAGAGAGAAAATATACAATGTTCCACTTGTTATTCGCGCGTGTGTGTATCGTGTTATTTTACCTTGTGATTTCTCTCTCAATTACTTAATTACAGTCCTGAGTGACTATATTTACTTGAGTGATTCAAATTTTCTGGAAGTATTGTTTTTTTGTTTTATTTGTTATTTATTAAAATTCACTTTTGGCTAAACTGTAGAATCAGCCACTGGTTGGAGCGATTTATTTGTTGCGTTCTTCCCGCGTTTGATAAGAGCGCCAAATGTGGTAACCGAGTTCGATTTCGGAGCTGTGAAGGAGATCGTTTCTGGCGCATTTTCGTTCATATCCATTATGTTTTTTAGTTTGAGAATAATTTTGTAGAAATTCAGTTCTGTGGATTTTCAGCATTACCTTTTTGTTATATATTTTTAACGTTATGCTTTTAAGAATTCTATTTTCTTAAAAATTTATTACTGATTGTTATGTGTATTATTTTATTACTTATTGTTAAGTATTATTATTATTATTATTATTCTGATATATAAAAATTATTTTTTTATTTGATAAAATATTTATGCTGTATCCCTATCAATTGTAGACGATTTTAATTCGTTTTTTTAAAACATTTTCAAAGCTTGCGTCGTCGTTTCAACGCAAGTCTATGTTTACTTTTTCAGTAAAATATTTTGGGGGATATTTCACAGATCGTTTTTTCGCTTCGTTCTTCCGGTAAGATCACGTTTTTTATATAAGGGCAATTTCTTTTTCTTTACAAAAATTTTCACACAAACTCACTATGGTCCCCAATGATATTAGAACAGTTGCAAATGTAAATGAGTGTAAATTGGAATTATTCTGAAAGTTTTTTTCTTTGCTATGTTGCCTGCGTTAGAAATGAAAGCTATGTTAGAATTGTGCATGGAAAACGGTTTAATTCGATTGCCATGGGCATGTCCCAACTGTTAAAAGAGCATGAAATTGAGAGATATGAAGAGTTCGAAAGGCAATACATTATGGTTTTGAAAATAATGTATTTTTATTTCTCAGTTTCATTTAATTTTAATTTTTCAACGATTTTCAGTTTCAAAAGTTTTTAAAGGCTTTTTTGTGGTTATTTCACTTTTCCGCCATCTTGAATTCGCCCTCTTGTACTACAACTTCTGGAGAAGTTGGAAACAGGGCTCCATACCGGAACTGAACCGAAAACCGGAAAAGACCGCTATTTTGGTCGAAATGAAAACGTAGTTTGAACCCAAAAAACCTGGTTTATTTCGGTTCGATATACATTCAGACATTTTGTTACTGTAACTAACTTATCTATATATTCTAATTTAACGTCATATAATTATCGTCAATACATGTACATTGCTTTTCGACGTCCTCTTCTGATGTTCATTGTAGTTTTCTGTTTCAGTTTCGCTCTAAACTGAAACAGAACTTACTTGTAGAAGGCAAATTGAAATTAATTGAATAAACTAGAAGTATAAATTATTTAAAATAAGAATATATGTAAAATAAAATTATTCATTCAAAACTGAACCGAAACCGTTATTTTTGTCGGGTTTTTTGAACTGATATATATATATATGTGTGTGTGTGTTTTGGGGGAATGGGAACAAAAAAATTTTTTTTTTAAGGCAATTGCAAATTTCAAAGGACAACACGTGAAGACGTTGGCGTTTTTTTAAAATCGCGCCAACTAGGGGTCGATACTGCAATTTCACCAATTCTTTTTTTTTTTTCTTTTTTTTTTCTTTTATTTCGGATTCGAGATGAAGATGCTTAAAAATGTATGATACTTAAAGATATATTTCAATTATTTGTTTAAAAATTCTTTTGGCGTTTTTTTTTTTTAAAAGTTTTGTTTGTTTTGCTTGAACAGGAAATGGCTTGTATGGGTTAATTATCTCATACTTTAAACATAATTAATTTTACTTCTTTCTTGACTGTATCATTAATTCACTTTATTTTAACTATTTATGCTTAGTAGTTCATTATGTGTAATTGTTGCTTATAATTCATAATCTAATTTCATGAATTGCGTAATGGGATGAAAAAAAGACAGTAATGAATTAAATGCCTTAAATTACAGAAAAAAAATTTCAATGAAATAATAAAATAGAGTTGTTAATACTAAAGAAATAAGTCTAGTCAAATACTTGAATTTTCATTTTATTTTATGTAATTTATATGTTTTTCAACAACACACAAAAGGAAATTTACTGACTCCAAGATCCCAAATTACGGATATCTGATCCAGATTTGTTTTCTTTCCACTCAAAACTCCCCAACCCAAAAAATCCAGACCACTATTGATTTTTAAAAATACTTTAATATGATCTCGAATTATTAAGTTTTTTCAGAGCTAGGGAAACTGATTCAGAACTACTGAACTTTATCCAGAACTATTGGAATCTGATTCAGAACTACGGAACTTTATCCAGAACTACTGGGAAACCCGATTCAGAACTACTGGGAAACCGATTCAGAACACTGAATCTGATTCAGAACTACTGAACGATCCAGAACTACTGGGAACCTGATTCAGAACTACTGAACTTGATCCAGAACTACCGTAACGATCCAGAATTACCGTAATCTTTGATCCAGAACTGCTTTCATCTTGAATTATTAACATCTGTGATGCATTTCATATATAAACCTTTGAGCTACCTGATTCAGATGCTACCAAACCCATTGGTTTGAAAGAGAACACATAATGTCTGTACTTTTCAACGGTGACTGTACCAATTGGGTTATAATCCAAAACCACCGTGAGGGGCCCGATATTTAAAGTTGTAACGCCTTGCACTACTACGTTCATAGTTGTGTTTAGTTTGGGATAACGGGGAGCAAAATTTACGGCGTTTCGTCCGTCAACACTTCTGAATAAGAGGCAAGAAATTGGCATAAACAGTAACGAGGGTCCGAGATAAAAACTGGAAACGCGAATGGTTCTAGTTGCAAAGTCAGCAAGAAATAAGGTTTTCTTGATCCAAGTTCCCAAAAGCGTAGGGGGTCGAAAATATAAATCGCATAACAGAATTGATTTTTGTGGGTGAAAAAAAGCCAAGAATAATGTAACACGATAGAATTTTTTAAAAAGCATCATAAAGTATATAGCTCAATATTTTTTCAGCACTTATTCTTTAATTAAAAATTTGCGACCTTATCAACCCTTGAAAAAGGAAAGAATTTATGTTTATGGTATGTCCTAGTGCATTAATCAGATACTAATACTTTGCCCCTTCCTGAAATTGGGTTCTACCTCATGATCATAGAAATTGACAATAGGTTGCCCATTAGGTAGTGAACAATTACGGTAGTCCGTCTCAGGACAATAGATTTTTTTCGATTTTTTTTTTCGTTGTTATTGAGAACATTTATAACCCCATGTACCACAAAGTATCACACGGGGGCTTACATAAAAGTAAGCGTGAAGCACACATCACATGGAAGAGAAGGATTACAACACTAACATCCATGCTTTACCTGGGATTCGAACCCAACCCTCATGGCACCGCAGTCAGTGTCACTAACCACTATACCGGATGGGTGGCCCTTTCTTTGTCGATTCAAAATATAATTTTCTCGGGTATATTCCGCAGCTGCGGTAGCCCAGTGGTCAAGGTATCGGATCATGGCAGGCATGTCAGGTGTTCGAGCCCAGTACCACCAAAGACCCAAACTGTAGTGCAGCGATGCACGTTAAATCTGTCAAAAGCTGAAACGTCCTCCCATTGGTGTGGTGTGGTAGTTAGGAGAGGTGGGTGCCAGCTGAGGTGTCGTCAACGTCACTTGAACATGGTTCAAAATTACGTGGTCCTTCGCCAAAAGCCCTCGTGTAAATGAACAGTGCGAAGTTAATATTCATTCATTGGGGTATATTCTGTTCATAACAACGTGAAAGTTTTTTATTATTTACATTATTTTGTTCGTTTAAATGTTAACTTGTGAAGACGCAGAATTTTATTTTAGAAAAGTTTGTCTGATTACGAAATTTATGAAATAGAATTTTTTCCTGACTACAGAGGTCTACATTAAGTTGAGAATATATACTTTAATTTCTATTTGATCCGCAATAAAGTGATAAAATAACTTCTTTCATCTAATCATCTAACAGAATACTTAGCTTTTAGGCTGTTATATACTCTGAGTTAAATATTTTGAGCGACTTGTAAATATGTTGTTGATTAAAACCCCCATGTAGAAGGAACGCAGACACCAAGTCCATTTGACCTTTCTGTATAAGAATGTCACAAATCAGGTTTCCATCCCCAAAGAACTGTTACAACGAAATGCCCCAGCAGTCCAGATGATAAGCAGGAGAAGCAGAGAGAAAGCAGGGACAGGTAAAGAAAGACTTTACCCCCTGCACAAAGGTCATTTCAGGCAGGTGACCGCTTCTAAAGCTCGCCAAGGTCGTCTGAAGAACTCTGGAACTCTGGCACTGTAGAGATAGGCCATGACCCTTAGCTGCGACCCATTGGTGCGCATGATTATTTCGCAAAGTCAGATTCATTTTAGCTTTGGGGAGGGAATAAATTTCAGAAGGGCTTAAGACAAAGGAACTGAGGTTAGAGAGATGCACATACAAAAAAATGCACTCACTAGTAAATATACTCATTGTTATTAAAATTTGCACCTTTAGTAAATCATCAGCATCAAACAAAATTTACCTTTGGGAGTCTAACGTTATATTTAAGTTAAATATTGTAATATTAAAGGAAACGGATGACTTATTATAGAAAAGTTACAGATGAATTGGAGGTCAATACTCTGCTGAGCTATGAGCCCCCTCCAATGTGAATATACAATGCAATACGAGCTGCAATTGAGGTACATAGTTTTAGAATGGTGCTATTCAACAATTGATGTAAATGTACCGTTTATTCGGCCAATCGTATGGATTGCCGAAATTGCTATCCCAACCCATTTTAGGCATATTCTACTGGTGAAAGAACTGGGGATCCATTCGGTGAGGGGTCGGTGGTATTGTGCCAGAATCGTTTTTAGGATACCTTGCTGGGATTAACCAACCATTGCCGTGTGGTTAAATGAGTTCTTGGAATCTTGCCATGAATGCAGTATGTGATTTAAGGATGTCATGAGCGTACCTTTAAACCAAGGGTGTCACACTCGTGGCCCGTTGACCGCATGGGACCCAGAACGAACATTTTTGCAGTCGGGTCACTATATCGAGATACAATAATATATCATAAAATGTCTATAAATTATAAAATATAATTTCTAATAAAGTATCAAAATTTCTTCCGAAATAGAAAAAGAAGTAGCAGACAAGAGATGCTAAGTGTCAAGATGTAAAAATTAAATTTTTCTTGTGTTTTTACTCATGTTTATTATAATTTATAATTCGAAATAAACTTACGTTTCTGCAAAAGTTGATTTATTTTCTTTTTGCGGCTCCCCTAAAGTTAAATTTTATTTGTTTGACCGAAGTTAGACTTAGAGTTTGACACCCTTGCTTTAGACTGTTATGATGCCATGGATTAATACTTGAGGTGATCGGATGTCGTATGTGACTGCGTACCATTATAGAAAGTTTCGGAAAGATGCAAACACATGTAAATGATTAACATTATTGCCTAAATTGAATATCCATTCATTGCTGAAGATTTTATCTGGTTTCATTCGGTTTCGCTCAGTTCCTATCGAAGTTATTGAGGCAGTCTATGGCAGTGCTTCTCAAAATTTCAATACTAGCGACCCAACATTCAATCATAATTTTCATCGCGCCCCTCCATGCAATAACATGTTTTTAATTCAATAATGCTATACTTTGATGCTAAAGCTACAATACGACCTTAAGTACTACCGGTGTATATAAACGTCTCGCTCAGCCAAAGCATTGATTTTCCCGGACGTATATATACGTCTTTCCGCGAAGTACGATCTTCTCATTTCACTGCTATCCGTAAAATTGTTCCGAAGGATTTGGAATGTTATAAAACGATCTTGGCAGGGTTTGCAAAAGATTTACTTATTTCAGAGAACGTTTAACTTATTTAATCCTTTTCATCCCCTTCCCCCGAATACATCACATACGCCCGCTTACGTGAAAAACGGTGGCATTGGGGAGCGAATCACGTATCATTTAATAAGCAGTTAAGGGTTTAATTATAAACCGTACAAATTATTAAGATAAGTTTTAATTTTTGTACATAATTTTATGTATGACAAGTCCATGGTGTCACTCTTAATTATTAAACTACTTCTTAACTTAATACTGTTAAATTAGTTATAAAATACATTGTGCAGTACTGATACATTGATGTGTGGAAATCAAGTGCATAAATCATTATATGAGTCCAAATGTGTATTTTATTTTTGTTTATTATGTCAGAATGTACATTTTTTAAAATAATCTTTTGTTTTCGACTTTTTAATATGCCCGCGCCTCCCTAGTAGAATTATCATGCAACTCTAAGGGGACGAGCCCACAGTTAGAGAAATGGTGAGTTATGGTCAGGGGTTTTAGGCCGGCGTGTCATGAACTAGAGTCCTAGTACCACAGAAAAACCACCATGTAGAGGACCCGATGTACGTTAAGTACGTCAAGGCTCTGAATCCTCACGTTGACATGGTGTGTGGAGTAGAAGAGTAGGGTACGAACTCAAGTGTTTCTCACTAAATCGGGGATCAAAATAACGATGTCTGTCACCAATAATCTCCATGTAGTTTTATAGTGTGACGTTAATAAACACTCACTCCCCAATCTTATGGAACGATGTTGTTGTTGTCGTATGACAATTGCAAAAAATAAAAAATTCGAATGGGGCCAAAGGCAGGCAGCACAGTTATGGCCACATCACCTTTATCGGTATAAAGGGTGTCATGGCAGCAGTTGGAGTCTATGTTGAAGAGGATCGACGCAACAGAGATGCAATTGGAGAGATGCCCCGGATCCAGCTGAACTCCCGGGGAATGCCGGCATTCTGTGTAGGTTTTAGAGCCGTTGGGCATGATCTTCATACATTTCATGTGCCCGGTCCGCATTCTGCTGATGGTAGTGGTGACAACGCGGTCAAGATTAAGCTCTTGGAGGCACAATTTCTTCCGTGGTCCGTCGCAGAACCAATGTTTTACGACGGCATTTACATCGAGACAAGTGGTTTTAATGAGAGGGGGATCGATATTTCTAGTCTCCTTGGCAAGGGAATCCGCATGTTCATTCCCCTCGATGTGCTCTCGGGGGAGCCTGTAACCCCTAGAGAGCGCATCTCCAGGTGGCGGATAGGGGAATGCCTCCTATTGGTTTTCTAGTGGGTTGTAGAAGGGAAGTAAAATACCTTCCGCGAACCAACAGGTAGAAGTCCAACCTCATATGGCAATGGCACCCCCTCAATGACAAATGCAACTATGTTTTCTAGTCTTAATGCTACCGCGTTCTGGGGAACCGACGCGATATGTCCTACACTCTGGGGTCGCATTGGAAATATGCAACGAGGAGACTGGACATTTCTACAACTCAATATCAACAGCACACAGAAGAAATCTGACGAACTTGCCTGTGTGCTTCACAAGAATATAGACCTTTACACTTCTCAAATGTAGAATTGTAGGCTGCATTGAGGGAGGTTTTATTAACAATGCACGCGATTTGAACCTTGATATCATTCTGGATATAGAAGATATTTAGAATCTAAAATCCTTATATTATTAGGCCGAAGGAACAATTCCTAATATTTGATTACGATAAATAGTAATAAAAAAATTGTTGTGTGTGTGTGTGTGTCAAGAGATCTTTGTTTAATGTTAGAGCATCATTGGCAAGACACTACATTTAAAATGCTTTAGAAGACATTTTACGATTCAATTGACAAAAATCGGTCAAAAATTCTAATCTAATTTTATTAACCCTTAATTATTTTTTCATACTTTTCCACAAACTCACAAATTTGAAGCTTTAATTTTAAAAAACGCAGAGTTGTGATAATTTTTACGTTTGTTTTTATTCACATCCCAATGGCAAATCAAAACTTTAAACTGACTTACCTCGGAAAGATAAAATAACTAGTTTGTCTTCATTTAAAATGCCAAAGCTTGTTTTTCTATTATGGCTAATCCTTGGAAAATTTTTTCACTTGCTGCTAATAGAACATGGAATAAAAGTTGGTATTCCATTGTTGGAAGGGGGATCAATCAAAACAATGATTAATTTTTAAAAAAATATAGAATTTTCTCATTTTTTAAGGAATTTTCAATAAGCATTCAAAAAGAAGTATTGTACAAATACCAATCATGTTATCGCAAAATTCATACCAAATTTTGTTATACACTGCTGGCCACCGTAAATGCAACACCAAGAAAGACAAGAGATAGCACAACAAAACTTATTGTGTAGATAACATGTTGACCAAGTATCAAGTGATTAAATTTATAGACTTCTGTTAAGTGTGGTTCCTGCCAGAATTAGTAGCCAGAGTAGCCGCCATCGTTGGAGATCACCACTGCCACATGCCTCGGCATTGATTCAAAGAGATTTTGGATGTGTTCTTGGGGTACAAAAGACCAAGCAGCTTCCACACGTTGCCAAAGTTATTCTGGTGTGCCAGCTGGGGGTGTAATCTGGGTCAATCGTTGAGCAACCATGGACCACATGTTTTCTATTGGCGAAAGATCCAGAGAGCGAGCTGGCCAGGGAAGCAATTCAATCTGGTGATTGACGAAGAACCTTTGGACAATGCGTGCCACGTGTGGTCGCGCATTATCCAGTTGAAATATGGCTGTGGCTTAGTCTTGAAGATAAGAAAGGACAACTGGTTCCAACATCTCGGAGATGTTGCGCTGTCTGTTTAAAGTACCGTCAATGTGTACTAGAGGAATGCGAGAGTGATATGCAATACGGCCCCATACCATAATACCTTGTACAGAACCAGTGTGGCGGTGCATAACGTAACTGTTCGGCATCCTCTCTCCACGGTGTCTCCAGACTCGAATCCGACCATCGTGGTGTTGCAGACAGATGCGTGACTCATCAGTAAAGACAACTTCATTCCATTCTGCCACCCACATCCTTCTTTCATCGCACCATTGGCGGCGGAGGCGTCTGTGGTTCTGCGTCAAGGATAAACCAAGCAATGGACGTCTTGCGGACAGACCACTCTGCTATAAACGGCGTCGAATGTTAAGCGCAGACACTGAATGATGCGTTACAGACTGAATGTGTTGTGCTGTGGTTCGTGGTGCGACTGAGCGATCGGTCACTGCCATGCGCACAATTTGCCTGTCCTCACGTGAAGTGGTGTACTAAAGTGGATGTCATCGACCACGTCGGTCCGTCGTACCCTCCTGCATCCAACGGTCACATATCCGCATTACAGTTGTTTGGTTTCGTCCAACACGACTACCGATTTTCCTGAAAGATAATCCACAATATCGGTAGGCCACTATCCTTCCTCAGTCTAACTCGGATACTTGATCAAAAGCTGATCGATTTTTTCTACGAGACATAACTGATCGTTTTTTGAATAAAACGCAATTGCCGAACTTGAAATCGTCAAAATCTCCACGCCTTAAATAGCATATTGAGATGGTGCCACAGGCGTGCGTGATGTGTGTCTGTGCTGAAATTCTAATCATTTGCATAACTCGCCTCCACTAATGTATGTTTTAAATTTCATATTATTTGCATGCTTCCTTCTGGGTGTTGCATTTACAGTGGCCAGCAGTGTACATAGTTTGATGTACTTGTAAATCAAACTTCATATATGTACGTCAATTTTTGTTGGAGAAGTAACATTTTAAATCAATTCATAAATTTCAAGTTTTTCCCTCAAAAATTTAAAAGGTTAGCTTTTTATGAAATTTTGAGTACAAAATCTGTTTTACATCGTGCATACACATAGGAGGCAACTAAAAATTATGAAAAACATTAAATTAAAAAAAAATTGTGTAAATCATACCATGTACCCTTAAAATGTATGTCTTTGAGGATATTCTCTAAGTCATGTAAAATGATGGTTAATAAATGTTTATAAGTTATGAACAAAAAATTATTATTAAATAATTAAATATTCACATCGTGTTAAACCTTTTTTCGATATTGTAGGCTGTTTTTGTTTTAAAATTTAAAGTATATAAAACCACTAATCTTAATAAAAAGTAAAAGAGAGTACTACATTTTTTAATTTTGAATTTAATAATTCACAAGGAATAAACAAGTACTTTAAAAAAATTTTTTAGTCAATTCCTACTTAGATCAACAAAAAAAAAATATTATTTTAGCTACTTTTTATTAAATAGTTACAATTAATATATAAATATCAATATCGTATTGTCATCCAAAACAATCGTGTATATAAAATTTTAGTGCAACTGAATGCTTTGAAACGTGAGAAAAACCTTTTCAAGTTTTGACTCAAGTCGCCAAAACGGTCGCTAAATCGCCATAAATGATGCCAATGTGGCTGTATTTGTAATTCTTTGAATAAGTAATTTTAATCAATTAATTTTCATTAATTATAATTAAACTACTGTATAGTCATCTAAAATAATCATGTATATAAAATTTCAGCTTAATTGAGCGCTTTGAAGTGTATTTCATTAACGATTGAAAATTCCACCAAGATAAATAAATAAATAAATATATAGAGAATATGAGTTAATAAAGAGAGTATGAAAAAATCGTTTTAAACTTTGGTGGGCAATGAACACGATTCATCTGACGTCATAATCACATGATAGGACACTAAACAAATAGCTACGTGTTTCATTCGTGTTTGATTCGACTAAGTATTTTAGCGCTATTTCAGATTTGTATCTACTATCATACAACAAAACGAAATATTGTTACGTGTTAAATTGCCATAAAGACTGTAGAATGAAAAATTTTTTTCGGTTTCTACTGAAGAATCTATATTTATTAAAAAAATGGATACAAAACCTAGGTCGAACAAGCTTTAAACGATCTAACTATTCATCAGTATGCTCCGATCATTTTGAAAAAGCATGCTTTATGTATCAGCCTTTCACCAAAAGGACATTAAAACCAAATTCAATACCTACAAAATTCTGTTTTTCTGAACCACTATCTACAGAAAAAATGTAGCACACAGAAGCAATAAATCTTCTGTATAACAGAAAATAAAGATGTTCCAAGGACATTTCGACTGAAATGAGAATAATTTTTAATTATATCGGTTTTTAGGTATTACCACAACAATCGCCAACTTTCAAGATAATGCGCCAGGTTTATGACTCCGATTTCTAATGTACCGTATGCGCTGAATTAGCAATCATATACTTCGTTTTATATAATGTCGCCAATAGGTTGCTATAATACGTAAGTACCATTATTTCATTCACAATTCCTACTATTAGGTCACACTCTCTAGTATATTCATTTATTTGTTTGTTTGTTTAGCTTGGTTGAATTTTTAATCATTAATAAAATACATTTTAAAGCGCTCAATTGAGCTGAAATTTCAAATATATGATTATTTTGATGACAATAAAATAATTTAATTATAATTAATAAAAATTGATTAAAACTAATTATTTAAAGAATTACAAATACAGCCACGTTGGCGACTTAGCGACCCTTTTGGCGACTTATGTCAAAACTTGAAAGGTTTTTACTCACGTGCATTCAGTTGAACTGAAATTTAATATACATGAATGTTTTGATGACAATACGATACTTTAATGATAATTAATAAAAATTAGTTAGCACTTAATGTTGTGATTCTGTCCTATGTATATACATATTTATATTAATTGTAACTATTTAATAAAAAAAAAACTAAAATAATATTTTTCTTTGTTGATCTAAGTAGGAATTGACTTAAACAAAAATTTTTATATGTATTACTTGTTTTCAATATTTGTTTTCATCAAATGCGGTGACGTGTCTGAAATATTTTCTGAGCTTTTTGAATTTAAAGAATTTTAATTTTGCTGACATGAAAAGAAATACGTAAGTAAAGTGCAACACGATTAGCTGTTATTGTTTACTTAATAATAACTTTATAATTGGCACTATCGCAGCGCTCTCTGGTGATGAATCGACCCCATATAGTTTTCTCCAAAAATATGATACACGTTGAAATACATTCAGTTCTGAAAGTTTGTTTTTTTAAATTACCTATTGTGCAATAATCAATAAACATTATACATTGATTTTATTATACAAGATGGAAAGAATTTAATTACACTTGAGTAGCTTTAAGGTATTCCACTACCTTAAATGATTTTTTTTTCAAAAATCGACAAATTTGTTTTACGTTTTTATTTTGTAGACCATCTTATTAGCTTAATAAAAATACCAAGTTTTTTGTTTTCCATTCACTAGAACAAAGACTACAAGTGTTTTAACTAAAGAAGATGCCTTAACTTTACACAAGATGTCAAACTTTAAAATGCGTTTTACTCGAAATGTGTTTTTTTCGAAAAACTCAAAAGCGGACAGCGATTGCTCAAAAAATTTTGAAAATTATTGCAATGAAATTTTTGTAAATGTTCTGTATAACAGTGAAGTTTTTATCCTTCAGATTTATCAATCACTGTATTATTTCAAAATTTGCAGTCCTTTATGTGAATATAGTCAAAGTTTTTTTAAGCAATTTCGTATAATCAATAAGATAAGTGCTCGAGTTTTTGTAAAAATTAAAATATCTATTATCCTGAAGGTCATTTCAAACATGAATAACAAAGTAACACATAAAATTGAAAAATGGAGAATTTGTTCGAAACATATTTTGTACAGAGTTGGCCCCGTTTATGTAATTTTTTGTACATTTTTACCAGTTTTTTCCCATTTTAATAATAATAATTAAAAATTTCTGTTTTCAATTTTACGATTTTTTGCTTAAAATATACTAAATAAACCTAAAAGTCCCTGTATCTTCATTTTTTTCAAAAAATAGTTGTCGCAGGTAGTCGGATACCTTAAAAAGCACTATTTCGAATAATAATATAAGCATGGAGGATCTTTTATAGATCCATATCCCTGTGACGTGAAGAAACGTAATAATATAAACATATGGAGAAAAATAGCTGTAGCAATAGATAAATGAAAAATATACAGATTTGAGTCACTTCTATCAAAAATGAGAGTTAAAAGTTTATATTATGTTTCCGCTCTTTAAAAAAGGTTTTTTGAAAAACTTGACCTTTTGGTACGCGTCTTGTGTGTGTGCTACTAATATAATTAGAACTAAACTTACATGTAACAATATTCTTGGAATTGAAGAGAGGGAGTGTCACTGATATCGAAGACATCTCTCAACGTGTCCCTTTCATACACAGTTTCGACTATAGTGTTGACGAAAGTTTCAAGTGGTGTCCTCTCTTCGTCGGAGAGGATTTGGACGTCGTAACTGATGAACGAAAAAAATGATTCTTCGTCACTATCATCATCGCAGCCGGCTGTAAAGGAAAGATTCAATAACATATCTTGTTACCATGCATCAGTAATTGACACAATAATGCTACATACTAACGCTCTGCAGTTTGCTCAAACCAACCTTGTTGAGGTCTCTTTAAATCAGTGCTTCTCAAACCTTCAATATCTGCGATCCAATATTCAATCATAATTTCCTTCTATACAATAACAATGTTTTAAATTCAATCATACAATACGATTTTAACCTTTTAAGAGCCACCGGCGTTTATGAACGTCTCTCTCAGCCAAAGTGTTAAATTCCCAGGACGTATATGTACGTCTTTTTGGTCGTTTCTATGCCCTGCTATCCATAAAATTATTCTGAAGATTTTGAAATGCAATACAAGGACCTTAATAGTGTTTGATAAGGATTTACTTATTTCAGAAATTTGCGCATTTTTATTCCTTCCTTTCCTCCAGA
>BMAV01025005.1:0-14776 GCA_019973955.1 Trichonephila inaurata madagascariensis | reverse complement strand
TTATTTTTTAAAAAACCCCAAAAAAAAAATAAAAAAAAAAAAAATAAAAACGGTTTTATGTTAAATTGAGCAAAAAAGTAAAAAATTTTAAGGAATAAATGACTAACGAGAAAATTAATGTCATTGCGGTAAAAGCGTGGGGTGTGCTTTGTACTTTAATTTTACACTAGCTCAGCATTTCGGAATAGAACTAGTAAGAAATTATAACAATTGATATATAGAGCACCCACGCTTTTACCCCAAAGACATCATTTTCTCGTTAATCATTTTATTCTTATATAAGGTAGATTTAGAATCAACGTGAATGATTTTAGTATGCGAATAAAAGTACTAATTAAAACAAACATTTATTCATAACGCAGCATCGCAATACAGTTCAATTACAACCATTTCTGTTCTTCATTCTTGCCAACTTTCGTTTTCCCAAATAAACATAAGCGAAACGATTACAATTATTTCATCGATATAAGTGAACCTAAATTCAGCTCCGCTCAATATGAAATTTAGACAAACAAAAATTTTAAATTGTAGCGTAAAAAAAAGAAACAAAATTCTGACGAAATGATATTTCAAGTCTTTGGGGAACAAGAGCGCAATTAATATCTTTTTGGTAACGGCTCAGTGGCCCCGTTCTCTTCGTCTGTGCTGTTTTCCTCGACGGTTGTTGAATTTCGCGTGCTTCTCAAACTTTCACTATTGGCGACCCAATTTTCAATCGTAATTTTTATCGCGCCCCCTTTACACAACAATAATACGCTTTGGTGCTAAGTACAAATTAACAAGATAAGTATTAAATTTTGTATTTGTTACTTTTAAGCGATATTTATTTTAAGCCAATTACTTTTAAGTAATAGTATAATTATTATTATTTTTCTTTACTCTAATTTTTAAAGTGGAACATATTGCAAAATGATATTTAATTGAAAATTTATTTCCTCCATCATCCATTTCTAAGATTATAAATGTCATCAGAAAAAGAGTCTAGTCTATGTTGCTCTATGATATCCATCACATTTGGCATTAATATTTAAAGCGAGAAGACTTCAAAATGTTTTAACCTGGGAGAGCAGACGCGCACTCGATAATAATGTTCATAGTTGCGCAAAGTGACTGAGTCACCCCAATGTTTTTTTTGTTTTTTTTTAACATTTGTTTTTATTATACTCGATAAAAATCACAATTCCAGTGAAAAATGTATTTAAGAGAAAATATACTTACCTACTTTCAAGAACTTTTCATTTTTCCTTAGCTAATATGAGAAAAAATCCATTAAAACTGAACTAAAATGTTTCAAATGTAGGTAACTTTAATAAAGAACACAAATCACAGACACTTTTCGCTAACATTACAGGAATATTTGCAAGCAAAACCGTCATATTTTGTTCAAATCATCGTAGTTTTGCTTTTCCTTTACCCTTTAGCCCCCCCCGAGGCTCCTGGTTTTAAATGTATTCAATATAAAAATAAGGATGTTAGTTCTATAGAAAGAATTGAGTAAAATGCGTATTTCATCATGTTTTATATGTTTCAGAATACCCATAAAAATAAATCTTAGCCAAATAATCCTTCAAAGTGCTCTCTGTGCTTTTCGAAATATTATATAATTCTTTCACATGGAAAAAAGCGCAATGGTAGTAAGAAAATTCTTTACAACTTCCCGAAATGAAAAACAAAAACATAATAGAAGGGACAGAATTAATCATACCAATAAATTCTAAGGTAAAACGATGATGTCTGACACAAATCTGCTTTCTGAATAAGTCTTCCTTTTCATTCTACAACTAAACGCACTTCAATAATAATTACAGAGATGAATTTTTTATCTTCCTAGAATTTTTCTCTAGGTCTGAGGTTTTTTTCTTTATGAAAGTAGTATTTTAGATTTAAAAAGAAAACGTAATAAAAAAATCTCTCATCGTGGATCACAGCAAATCAAAGAAAACGTTTTTTTTTATTGAGCTATAGGATCAGATAGTTAATGAACGTATCAAAGTGGGAACTTTATTGCCAGCTGATATATATAAATTACATCAATATAAATGTGTATTTTTTATATGTCAGAAAGTATTTTGTGTACTTCGTTCCAGCAAATTAATTTTTTAAACCTTTTATTTTTGATATGCTCTGGACCCCCTTGTAGGGTTATCACACCCCCTAGAGGGCGCGGCCCACAGTTTGAGAAACACTGGCTTAAAGTAAGGGCGAAGATGCTGTACGTGGACAACCTTGATAAATTTTTTCTGCTGTGTCGTGGACTTTATCTCCTACCACTCGGCCCCGACTTGGCGGACAATCCCAAATGGTTTTTGAAAATGGGAGAAATTTTTGGGATCCCCCTTGTTCGCCAGTCTACAATACGAAATCCCCAGCCGGGAATTGATCTGGGGTGGAGTCAAATTTTTGTTGTTCTGTGAAGTGTTTCCTTTATTTGTCCTTCGGCCCTGGCCAAATTTAAAAAGGTCTGTTGATCTTCACGTGGTGTGTATCTATGAAGCTACCAATGTGAAGTTCAGGGGGAAAGGGCGTACCCTCATATCCATAAGAAATAAAATGGTGATTTTCTAATAGAATTTTGTGTGTTTTGTGGTAAATTGCCAGTAAGGTGTTTGGAAAAAACTCCCATTTATTCGGGTTCTTGTTAATCGCTTTTTCAAATTAGCCACTATGATGCCATTCCGTTCAACGATACATTAGTTTGGGGTGAATAAGGGGTGTAGTTGTTGTGTGTTCCTTTTTTGAAAAAACCCACTGAGTGTGATGTGGGTAAATGCTTTTCCCTCTATCTGATAAATACATAGGGGCCCTCTAAAATATTTATTATTATACAGAGCATTAGTCACACTTTTGAGCGGCGAGAGATGGAAGGTGTTGCAGGGGGGGCGTGGTGAATTTGGGACAAGCATATTTGTGTTTCCGTTTTTGTTTGTGGCAAACGATTAGTGGTCAGGGATACAATTTCCCGTTGTGGATGGAATTGGCAATTGCTGAAAAAAGATCATGGCATTAGTAGTGGGTTAACAATTTGGGTTTTAACAATTTCGAAATATGCTTTGCAGTCCTTGCGCATGTTTGGCCCCCATAACGTAATTGAAATTTGAAGAGTTTTTGCGTCCATATTCCCAACGTCATCGTGACAAGCGATCAAAAATTCGTTCTCTCATTGCCTTAGGAATCACCAATACAGTTTTTCCGATTTATTGTCCTTCCCCGGGACTTTTTGGAAAATGATGAAATAGCTAGTCAGGTTTTTCTTGGAAAAATCTGTCCAGGGGGGGGAGACACCGGGGAGGTGGTCCTTGATTAAACCTACAGGTCAAAATCTGGGAGCTATGGTAAATTTTAAAATTTTTAAAAAAGACGTAAAGGGGGGAAGGGGAACTATTGGGAAAAAATTATTTAAAGGGCCCATGGGGGAGAAAAATCGAATCCAGCCGGTGCGGTCGACCGGTAGCATGGGATTCAAGTTATTAAGGGGGAACCCGGGGGGTAGCACTGAGGGGCCAAACCGGGGCTGCGCTCCGAAAAAAAGGTGTCCCTAAAAAATCAAGTCAAGCTAAATTTTGGGGGTGAAATTTTTCAGCCCCCATAGGCCAAATGGGAACATGATTTTTTATGCAAGCCCCCCCCATGCCTATCAATTTGAGTTATGTATAGACTGGATGGGTCTCGGCGAGTAAAAAGTTGGTTCAAACTCCCGAGACTCAAACGGACCAATATATTAATTTAAATTTTTTAAATTTTATAAAAATTTAAAAAAACTATAAAGGGGAATGCCTATAGCATGAAATTATAATAACGGTACTTTAAAAAGGGGGATCAATAGCCGGTTTTTATTTCCCTTAAAAAAACTTGACCCAAAAAATATCAAAATATCGTTTGTTTATTTTTATTTAGTTATTTTTTTTGCATTATTACCCTGGAAAACATCTTTTTTTGCATGTCTAAAAATTAAAAATTGGAAAAACTTAATTGAAAAAATAAACAAACACAATCCCTTTTTTTGATAAAAAAAAAAACTATTGTAAAAGTAAAAATAAAAAAAAAGAAGCTTTTTTAAATAAAACAGGATATTTTTAAATATTACATTAATGTAATTTTTAATTCTTTTTGAAAAGTGTGATGTAAAATTTTTTTATTACGGTTTTTTAAAAAAATTTTTTTTTATTTTAGTTCTTATTCACCATATGTTTTTTATAAAAAAATAATATTTTAATATTATGTGGAGAAAAAAAAATTTAAAAATGTGTTCAATTGAGAAATTTTTTTTTTCCATTTTTCCCTTTAATTTTTTATGCAATTAATAAATTTCTAAAAAAAGGGGTCGTTTATAAAATTTGTGATTTAAAATAATTTGAAAATGCGATTATTCTTACGAAAATATGTAGCTAATATTTTAAAAAAGATATTTTTATGTTATTTAAGCTTATAATTATTTTTAGAATTACAAACTTAACAGTGGTTTGTATAGGTTTTGTGTGTTTTTCGCATTCAAAAGAATGCTTCTCCTTCCGAAATATTAATCAATCCACTTCCTTTTTTTCCCCTGTGTTTTATGTATAATGCATGTAACAAATTAGGCATTCAGTTTGTGCTGTAAACTTAATACTTTTTTTTAAAATTTAATGTAGGAGGATTTTGGTATTTTTGTTTGAATTTTAACATCCCGCATCTACATTTTTTTTTTCTCTAACATTAATTAAAAAAGTTATTTGTAAAATGGATTTATAGAATTTGTTAAAAACATTCTTAGGAAAGTTACAAAATATTTCAGGTCAAAAATAAGTAAATACAAGGTATTATTTCAAAATAATCCATATTTTTTTAAAACATTCAAATTTTCCACAAATTGTGTGAATAATTTACAAATTTCATCTCGTGTTATTTTCTTGAATAAAAGCAGTATATGTAATGCTAAATAAAGTTTTCAAATACATAAATAAAAAATAGGTAATTTCAAAATATGCCAAGTCACACTTAATAAGAAAGACAATAATCTTGATTTCCGAGTACAACTTTCATTTTCTTTACGTATTTTGGAATTTGCATTTTAATGTACACTCTTATTATTTTTCTAATTATAACATTTTGTATTTCTTAGGAATGCGTCATTTATAAAATAGCCTTATTAGGGTTGCTTTTCATACTTTGCCTAAATAGCATTTGGCTTTCTATATAGGAAATTACCCTGGGACAAAGTATATTTCATACTTTTACTTCAAAACGTCAGGCATTCTATAGAATGCCGGAATTTCATACTTTGCCGGTAACATTTATATATATATATATATATAATTTAAGAGAAGAAAGAGTTTTGATAAAAATAAAAAAAGGCAGTTATAATGGGTGGTGGTCAAAGAATGAACATAAAGAAAAAGTTTTTAGTTTTATGAACAAAACACATGCTAATTACATTATTATTTTTGAATTTGTAAAAAAGGAGACGGACATGTTTCACTTGTTTTTTTAAATCAGACACATTATTTGATTGATACAGACTTATTGATAAAAATAAACAAAAATTACGATGTGTGAAAATGAAGCAAAAAATATGTATAGAAGTTTTGAAACAACTTTATAAGTTTATTTATGAATCAATACTCTTAGAAATGCTCATAAGTTTCTATAATATACAGATTCATTTAAATTTTGTATTGAAGTTTAAAAAAAGTTGGCTCTGTTAAAATAGCAAAAGCCGTTTAAAATAGAAAAAAAAGCCACATTATTAAATGCAAAGTCATTGAAATCCAATAGTAAACTGCAAGAATATATGAAATAATAATGTTGTTTAAAATATTCACAGGTTAAATTAAATTTTCAAACTTTCCAAGAATTATAAGTATTAATCAGATTCTAGTTAAAATTCTTTCGAACTAAAATCAAGTATAAAGTATGTAGAAGGTTATAATTTTAAAAGTTTTGAAAATTCCTGGAGGAGAAAATATATTTGTTGACTTTTTATATTTACTTATGAACTGAAGGAAAATACTTATGCTAGGTGTATGTGTGTAAAATATACTCTCTTTACTCCAAACTATAGATATAAAAAGTTGCGTTTTATGGCTAATACAATTTTTGAATAATATTTGGCACCCATGAAAACCAGTAACTTATAATATATATATATTTATATATATATAGTTTCATTAATATTTAATAATTGTAATAAATGTTACACTATTTCATTAGCAAAAGTATTACGCTAAAATACGGCGTATAACGTGCCCTTTGAGGCACAAAAATAAAGATCTGAATTTTGAGATGCGCATTATACGCTAGGTATAAAATGAAGTTTTAAAAGTAAAAAGAGGGCACCAAGAAAAAATTATTATTCTACATATATCGGGATGCTGTTTGTAAAAGAAATGGTCATATGAACTTGAGGGTGTAAGCTCTAAGAGTATGCTTTTCAAAAGTCTGGAATATAATACCTCCAATAAGTGACTTCAAAGCATAGGGGCATTACGTATGTATATTACAGTTTTCTTCTAAAAAAGAGGGATGCGCTTTATACGGAGAATAGGCCTAAAAATTAAAAACCACATCTTGAAAGTATAAATGCGCGTTGTAAGCCGGATTTTACGGTAAGTACTTTTGAAATTATAAACGAAATGACAAGTAAAACACAATTTTCTATTTACATAAAAATATTAAGTTTTTTTGCACGGTTAGAGATTATTCGTGTGTTACCTTTCTCTATTGTCATTACATTCTTTCACAAAAGACCATTTCCGTTTACGCAGTTAGAATACCTCTAGAAAAAAAAAGCCGGTCAAGATATTTAATGACAGTTCATCTAAAGTTTAGCTTAACTTAACACTGTTTTAATTTTTCTTGTCATTTTTATTTTTCTTATGTTTTTCATTATGAGTAGGTAAGACAATTAATAATATTAAGACACCTTTCTGACATTCAGCCTCTTATAACAAGTGTCTGACCCAGGTTAAACCGAGAAATTTTTATTTTGCATTTATAAAGTGATTACAATGAAGAAGTCGTTTGTGTTACTTAATAAACTTATTTATGTTTAGTTCCAAGTTGAAAAGAAATCAAAGAGTATGTGAACAGAGTATATGATGTAAATAATATCTGAAAAAATTTGTGATTATATGGTATAGGTTATAATGAACATGATCTTTAGTCTCAATTGAACTCCTACTTAACTAATATTATTATTTAAAGAATTTATCCATTTACGTTCGGAATAGTAATTTTGAAAGCGTGTAAATGGATAATATTTATGATATTTAGTGTCACTTAGATTAGAAATGTACATAAAATTGTTTTAAAGATAGTATTACAATAAAGATTATTTAGAGGCACAATATTTTGAGGACAAAAAGTAAACATAGAATGACCCATTTTTCAAAATAATTTCCTTTGCGAAAATGCTTCTATTATAATATTTTGCCTGTATATAGCTCAGACCTCTGTACAGAGGCTCAACTAAATTTTTAGAGTATATAATAATAACTTAGAAGTGGGTTTATCCATGTTTACGACAACAGAGGGAAGGTACACACAGAAAAAACGCCGAAAGTTATTTTAATGGGTTGTAACTCTGAAAATAATGTGAATTTTTCAAAACTCTTAATAATCTCTTATAAACAGGCAAAAAATTAGTATAATAGAAATTATTTTTACAGAAGGAGAACATTTCGAAAAAAGGTTATTCTAGGGTTGTTTTAGCGAAATATTGTATTTAAATAATTTTTGTCAAAAATGTCATAAAACAATTTTTCTATATGTATTTTAATCTAGGAGTGAGACCCCAAATATAAAATGAAAAGAGAATATCCGTTTGTAAAGCTTTTAAATCACGGTTCCGAACGTAGTCGGAAATACTATAAAAACTTATGGAGAATTCACAGTGAAATGAAATTTCACTGAAACTGTCCTTCCACAGATTCTTTCCCATTCTTCAAATGTAATTAATTGTACACATAAATATTAAGATTTTGAAGAACTGCATTTCTAACTTCTATATGAAATTCAACTCTGTCAATCTCCTTACATTTTGGGGAATTGATCATTGATTTAAATATATAAAAACATCATTTTCTAAATTGTTCTATGAACAAATTAGAAAAACAAAGAGGAAAGCGGACCATAGAGGCGCTGTCTGTTGCCCTTTACTCCTTTCACAGCTTCAGTCACTTTCTGTTTTAAAACCCTTTTGAGCGTTTTATACTGAATAAACATTTCGCCATTTCAGCAGTACTTTAAGAAAGTGATAAAATGACTAATTCTATAAGAAGGAAAGAAGTTTCATTTGAAAATAAAGCAAATGAATTTGTTGAACGCTTTGAAGAAAAGGGTTTTGCACTCTATCGGTTGTAGGGACAGAATTAAAAATCGGTACAATATTCGATTAGCTAGGATTGAGAACTTGTACAGGAGTGTTGTTATCGATATTGTAATTGCATATGATTAACATTGTCTTTTTGTTTGGATTTTTTTCTTTGAGTAAGCGAAAAATATACTGACAAAAGTCATCTCTTTTCTGTTTTACACAAATTTCTGATTCATAACTCTTGCAGTAACTGTTAAACACAAAGGTGGTGTTAGGAAACGTGATAGGTGATCACAGCGATGACATTTTGCTTTCCAGGTCGGTGCTCAGTTGTAAAATCAAATTGAGCTAAATCTACTAAATATCGCGCACATTTTCGATTAATTGCAGATGTTGCAACTACATAAGCGGTTGTATAGTTGTCTGTGATGAGCTGAAACTTGTGATCAAGAAGATAAAGTCGAAATTTTTAAGTTCTTGCCCAATGTGTGGCAGTACATTCCAGTTCATTTCTACGGTAGCGTGTTTCATTATCTTTAAAGGAACGTGATGCATATTCCATGACATGACGTTTTCCATTCTGTTCTTGAGATAAAACTGCATCTAGTCCAGAATAAGAAGCATCAGTTTCTACAAAGGTTGGTAATCCTTGTTTGAAATACGAAATAATGGGGGCAGTAGTAATTGCAATTTTCAAAGATTCAAATGTACGCTGTTGGTCATCTGTTAAAATTATAGTAGCACTCTACTGGTCTTCTTTTCTAAACCTTTTAAAACGCTTGTAAGTGGTTTAGCTATAACAGCATAGTTACAAATATACTTCCGAAACTGATTGACAAATCCAAGGAAACTACGGACTTCTTGAATTGATTTGAGAGTCAAGTAACGTCCAATTGCTGCTATGCGTTCCGGATCAGGACGAACACCATCTTGAGAAACAATTCGACCAAAAAGGGGATTTCTGAAACTGCAAATTGCGTTTTTTCTCGTGTCAACTTGAAACCAGCTTTTTGAGTAGCTTTAAAGATTTTATGAATCACTTTAAGATGGTAATTGAGAAGTCGATATATCATCTATATATGTGTATACACTGTGGGTGCCAGTAGGACATCGTAGGCTAATTTAATCGCTCTAGTCATTGTAGATGGGCCATTTATGACACAATTCAATAGGCATTAGAAGAAATTCATAATGTCCGTCAGGAGTGACAAATCCAGTTTTGTATATGTCAGTCACTCTTATGGAAATGCAGTTAAATGCAGATTTTACATCCATTTTAGAAATATAGCTCTTGCCTGCAGTGCGTTGAGTGACATCTTCCATTTGGTCGATTGGGTGAGTATCAATCTTTGTGATAGGATTTATAGTGCGAGAAAAATCTACCACAACTGGCCTTGGAGTGCTTTCATGGAAGAGCTGCTCCACAATAAAAGCAAGTGTTACGTACGGTGAGTGGAATGACGGCTAATTCCTTGTTTAAACCATTTTTGAATTTGCGTTTTGAGAAACTGGCGATCAGGCTCTAAAAGTCTATACGGTCTACATCTAATAGGCCTTTCACGTTGTAATTCGATTTTGAATTCAACATATGAACATAGTCCAATATTATCATCCTTAGAATAAAAAACGTCAGTAAATTTTTCAATTACTGCATCAAGTTGAGCTTGTTGGATTGTAGAGAGTCCTGCGGATTTAGGGATGAGTTTTGTTTCAGATTAAACTGCATTTGATGTTGCTTCTGGCAAAGTAACATCAACTAGTGATGGTTGTGAGGGTTGATGAAAAGTGACGCAGTTGATACTAGGTTTGGAAGCATGAATACATTCGTACAAATGCAATGAAGTTAGAGTAGAAATACATAACGAGCCATTAGGATCGTAAAAGTGCATCTAGCTTGAACTTGTTGCTGCCAATTAAATCCTAGAATGCTTTGTACTGGAAGCTGACTTACCTTAGGGCATCATAGGTTCCACATTACCAACAATTGTGGCTAAAGAAATCCAACCGATTGGCTTTATTTCATGGTCAACAACTTGGAACTATCCATCAGTCCAGGTGTGAATAACAATATCATTTGGAACACAAGATTGTTGAATGACGGTGATATCTGCACATGCATCACAAAGGGCTTGAACTGTATCATTATTAATAATAACAGGTATTAATGCACGCCTATTTGTTTGAGTTCTAATACAATTTATGGAATGATTATTTGTCGTATTTGCGGTAGATCTTCCAGATGTCGAGTTGTGATTATTGTTGTTGCGGCGAAAATTTGAAAAGTTCAAACTGGTGGTTTCGACTAATGTGTCATTATTAGAACTAGTTGAACTGTGTGTGTGCTAGAAGACGGGATTTGGGCACTTGTTTGACTGTTGGAGTATTGATTTTGTTGTGACGTATTTCTTGGCTGAGCTATGGTTGAACCACGTGGAGGAGGTGGTAAACTACACACATAAAATATGCATGACCTTTATTTCCACATCTCCAACAAGAAATATCTTAAGCGTCGTCAGTTATGGGATTATATATTTACGATGCTGTTCATCATGCGTATAAGAAGATCTAATTTGAGGTTTCAGATAATGATGTTTCTTATGCTCTTGCTTTGCACTACTAATAGCATCGTGCAGTTGCCCTGTCAATTAATTCTTCAAGAGTATTAGAATTTTGAGTATCTAATGCAACTTACCGTTTTTCCTCTGTAAGGTTGGGGAATGGTAAAGGAAGCTTTTTCCAAAAGAGCGTCTTTTGAATAAATATAATCTACTAAACTTTCATATGCCTGAATTTTCGTTCACTTTGGTGAGCCAAAAATTCCTGCATTGTAATACGCCTTTTAAATCTTGAGACAAGAGCAGTTTTCCAAGTGATCCAATTACTGAATTTTTTTCCTGTTGTTAATTGCCAATTTTTAGCAGATCCTGAGAGACGTCAAATAGCATTGGTTAATTTTAATTCGCGTCGGACCAGTTAGCTAAAGTTGAAACTCTTTCAACTTCCTTTAACCATTCAAGTGAATTTTCAATTATGTCACCTTTAAATATTTGTATTGAATTTGCAGTGTCATATTTGTAAATGTGATTTGAATCACATTTGGATTTACTTGCCTTTCTAAAATTTGTTTTTGCGTTTCCATTATTGTAGAGAGAATAGCTGCGATATTCGGATCTACTTGAGAAGGTGGAGGCATAGGGAGTGGTGATTGTTTGGAAGAATTACTTAAAAGTTCTACTTGTTTTCGCAGATATTCAATTTCTGTCAATAATTGTGAATTATCAGAAACTGTGTCCTCATCATCATTAAGAGACTGCATGCGAAGGATATTTAATTCATCCAAAGTTCCATCACTTATTCTTTTATTATTATCCTCTACAATACGCAAAATTAAATCCTTTTTAATTCCGGTTAGAGAAAGATTTCTGAAACGTAATTCTTTTTTCAGTTGAACAATCGTTAAAGTTTGTAGCGGATATGATTCTAATGATATTAAAGATATCAGCGCTTGTTGGCCTTTTTTATTCACTGTTCTAGACGAAGGAAGAAAAATGGAATTCAGCGAAATTTGCTAGGCGACGTCTTTGGTAAAAGCAAGCAATAAATTGTGTAAACAGAATAATATTTTTGAAAGTTATATGAAATACATTAAACATTTCAGAATAATCAACATTCGTTAGAATATTTATATGAGATTTTATTGGGAGAAAAATAAGAGTCTATTGAAATACGAAGAACATCGCTTACTATGCGAGAAGTAACCGTTGCGTTTGGAAATCTTTCAGGCAAAACAAATCTTGGAGAGATTATAAACCTTGCGTGTGGAATGTCCGAAAATTCCAACTAGGCTTAGCGACTGCGATCAATTTTTAAAGAATATTTAAAAGTTCCGTTTTGCATAGTCCTTTAGATACCGACTACGCCATATAAGGTTGATTTAGAATCAACGTGAATGATTTTAGTATGCGAATAAAAGTACAAATTAAAACATAAACATTTATTCATAACGTGGCATCGTAATACAGTTCAATTACAACCATTTATGTGTTCTTCATTCTTGCCGATTTTCGTTTTCACAAATAAACATAAGCAAAACGATTACAATTATTTCATCGATATAAAGTGAACCTTACACTTATATTAAGATATATATTTTTTTCGTTTTTTTTTAAACTATAATTTTTTATATAAAACTTTTGGACAGATTTAGTATACGAACACATATGTTAAGGCTTCGAACGATAATTTAAACTGAATTTCTTAACTTTCCAAAATAACTATAAGGACACCAAATCACTTTTTCCACTCTTCTAAATCGCGAAGTAGTTTTAATAATAAATTATAGTTTTAAAAAACTAAAAAACCCCACCCTTTTATAGTTAATCTAAGTTGTAACTTAATCTTTAGTCACCAAATCTGGAAATGGAATCTGAAATTAGTCGCCAGATGCGGAATCTGATCTGAAAATGGGAACTAGTTAACCTTAATAATCTGTGATGAGGACAATGGAACTAAATCATTAAATTATTGTATTGTCCTCGATCCTTGACAAGTGGACAAAATTTCGAATTAATCCTGACCTTTTAAAGTGGGTAAAAATCGAGTTCAAATATTCCGTTACGTACAAGTGAAGCTTTAAAAGGGTGTTAAAAACTCGTTCTACGGTGGCTAGCAATTTGAAATAAAAGAGAAAAATCTTCTCAAAGATCACCGATCAAAAACACTTTATTCTAAAATAAACAATCGAACAAAAAAACTATTGTTGCCATATGCAAAATAATAAATAGTAATCGAAAAATAGTAATACAATTTTATTACTAACGTTGCCCTCTGAAAATTGAAGTTTCTAATTTGTAATTAAAATTAAAAATAAATAAACAGTAATATATTTTCAACAACATAATTTCCGTTGATGCTCAACGTTCCAGGCTAAATTAGTAAATGTGTGCTTTGTGATGACCAAACTAGGCCCAGTGTCAAATGAGACAAAAATTAAGAAAAATTCGAAAAGCTTCTATTACAGTTAAATTATCTGAGCTTGATAACATTTCGATCTTGTCTGTTACTTAGATCGAACTCATTATCAGCTCAAAAACAGCTGTGTAAAGTAATTATAGTAAAATTCTTTTGAGATGAAACTGGCAAAGTTTGAAAGAAGAAAGTTGTGTGTTTTCGGGTAATACTGCTTGTGACATGTTTGAAAAGCGTTCGATATAATTCTTCCGAAAACTGAGGTGCAAACTTTATTAAAGTAAGAAAAGTTTTTATGTATGTACATAATTTTTCTTTTTGGATTCAGTTTGTTGAAAGTAAATTAATTGGGAAAGTGTTCCCATCTTTTTTTAGTTCTAATGAAAATTTAGCGTACATAAAGTCACTTATTTTAATGAAAAATACCTGAATTTTACGTACTTATTGCCATACTTTCAGATCTCGTGTTTTCTTACAAATTGTATTGTAATTTGCCCTTCTTTTGTATTATGGAATAACTCTTTTTCGAATAATAAATAAAAGATATTAAAATTGAGGAGATGCCAGTTTTAAAAATCATGAAATCCACCATTTCAGTTACTGTAGGATAATAATGCACTTCTTACCCGTAAAACGGCAAGAAAACGTGAATAATTACTTAATTAGTATGCTAAAAATATGAAAATATTAGGAATTCATTCCTCAATCAAAAATAGATTCCCCGCGAGACATGTTCATTAATTCACCCGGTTTTATTTTTCCTTTGAATAGATCTCCGAGCTGATTCGGCATTCTAAATTCCTCGATGCCTATTAAAGTTTACGAAACTTTTACTCTCTAGGTGTAATGAAATCTTAGGTGTTAGTAAGAATCTAAAATAAAATTAAAATATATGTTGCAATACCTTTAAAAATACTTCAAGCTTAGAAAAAAAAATTTAAAAACAAAAAAACTCCTGGTAATAAAAACAGATCTTTTTTAAAAAAAATTTATAAAAATTTTTTTTAAAAAAAATTGATTTGGTATTTTATCATTAAAATATGATTAGCTTTTTGTTGCTATAATGAATTAAATAAGACTTAATGAAGATAATTGACATCCAGAATTTTTGGTGATGAAAAATATAACCTTATTATATCATTTATCATATTTTTAATTCAATAACAACTTTACTGAAACTTACTGAAGCCAATGCATTGTTTTGTATTTGTTAAATTTTTAATCAACCAAAATTGCCCATAAATCATGCGGTTAGATAACCATGGGAAAGCTTTTTATAATAATAATTATCTATCAATATTGACCCAATCTATGTTTACCTATCATTAAATATACTTATATTATGCTATTGACATGTTTTTATGCGAATTGGTTTCAGATATCTGTTAGTCATATAAAAATTTCGCGTATTATATGTTATTTTAATTAATACTGTAATTATTCTGTAATTATTTATTATTAAGCAAGTGAGTGATTTATGACTGATCATTAACTTGTGATGAATCTTTTAAAAAAGTT
>BMAV01025004.1:0-18562 GCA_019973955.1 Trichonephila inaurata madagascariensis | reverse complement strand
TATTATAATTGAATTATTATTATTATTTTATTCAAGCCTTTTGGATCTATAATTTGTATCCTTATTTTCAGATTATACAGAATATATTTTAGCTCTACCTTTATTAACTTGCTTATACCTTAAGAAATTATGCTTTCACAAGAAATCAGAGTTCTAATTTATTTAAAGAAGTAATTCTCCAATATTAAAGATAGGTAAAACGAAAATAAAAACCTCAGTTTGAACATAAAAAAAATAACAAAACAGAAAATGGAGGAATCAAATAGTTGCAACTAAAAGTCATAAACGTAGAATTTTTACAATAGTCTCACTTCAAATTGAATTCCGCATGAAAATCACGAAGAAAGCAGCAACAGTCCTGTGCAAAAAATAGAGTAATTGGCAACACAAACGTCTCACGATTTTGTTGAATAATGCCGTTGTAAAGTAAAATAAAAAAAGTAATTATATTTAACTTTTTTTTTATATTTTCATAATCAAGCCTTAGGAAATGATAATGGATATGTTAAAAGGGGGAAAGAAATAGAAAAATAAAACCAAGTTTTCCTTTTAAACAAAGTAATTTTAAACAAAAAAATATCGATGAGGAAAAAAAAAAAATGAATTTGTAACGATTTCTTATGAAAATTATATATATAAATCTGACTAACATCAAAATCCTACTCTCAATTCAGATAATGTTATAAATTATTAATTTTAATTTTGTGTTTCAGTTTTGTACTTTTTTGTCTATTTAGTAATTTTTTTCAAATGAATACAAAATATGTCAATTTACGAAATATAATTTTACATGTCTATAATTTTACACACACACACACATTATATATATATATATATCTTATTTTTTTTATCAACTGCTTTGATTATTTAGTATACTCCTGTGTATTGAAATGAGAAATTGCAAATTTCGTAATTTTGTCTTTGAAAAAATAGACATTGCATTTATTATTCTTATATATCAAAAAGTAACTAATTTGAAAGGTATTAATGATCAGGATAAGTGAATGTGTTGAAAAAACAAATGCATTTTTTACTTTAATAAATAAATAAATTTTTTTAAAGAAACATGAAACAAAAAAATGTAAAACCCAGTTTTTACTGAGTTTTCTACCAAGTAGTTTGCTTTTATGATTTACATGTATTTTCCCCCTTAAGTATGAACTTTATATATTTAAAACAAGAGAATTTCAACTGAACAAATCCGTAAGAAACTTTTTTAAAAGTTGTCCAATTCTTATGCAGTGAACTGCTGGTTCATTATATTTAGTAAAAAAGAGTCACACACACACATAAAAAATTAAATACACATCCATATGTTTACCTATTTTCTCAGCTACAATCCTCTTGGTATTTAGATAGTTCTTGAAACTGATGAGTTTCAAATCTGTATAAATATAGGAGATTGGGTGAGAGTTAAATTAATGTCACACTCTAAAACAAAACGCGGATTAAGTATGACACTTGAGCCAGCAATATCCTCTCTTTACACCACACAAAGGAGAGGACATTGAGGCTCGAAATATTTAACATACATCCGCCCTCTACACGGCGAATTGTCAGTAACACCAGGACTCCTGCCCGTGACACTCTGGTCACGAGTTTGGAACCATAACCATTAGGCTACCGCAGTCACATACATGTAACACAGAAGATACTAACTCCTTCATTCACTCACTCAATCAGTCCTTCACTCATTAACTCAGTCACTCATCACGATACCTCCATAATTATGACTTATAGATTTAAATTTGGCAGGCATGTTTATTTTGTTGAACAGAAATCTGCTAAAATGGGATTTGCAAATATCGTCTCCAAAGGGAGGTTTCGGAGCTCTTCATGGCCAAAAATTCCAGTTTTTGACCTATTGGTCTGACAGACTTGAAATTTAGCTGGTATGTTTCTTTTTTAGGTAGAAATCCGCTAAAAAAGGGGAAGGTTCCCCTCGAAAATTGATTGCTAAGGACGGGAGGAGGTAAGATTTAAAGATTGATGTTTGTGAGTTTCTTAGACATACAGATTTGAAATTTAGCAAGCATGTATAATTTTGTTTGGTAGAAATTCGCAGAGAACGAGTCTTACGAAAATTGACACCGGAGAGGGATTGCTGGGTTCTTGTCGACAAAAAACCCCGTTTTTAAACTTTTAGACTACAGACTTGAAATCTGGTAAATTGGTTTCTATTGTGAAGCAGAGTTCTGCTAAGAACGAGTTTAAGAGGAATCGACTCCAAAGCATTTGGGGAAGGGGTAGTTACGATGTCCTTCTAGACAAAAATTTCTTTTATTGAACTACGGGACTTAAAGATTTTAATTTTGAAACACGTAGTTACTTTGTGAGTGAAGATCCGCTCAGGGGAAACACAAAAATTGTTTTTCAGTGTTTACATCTACTTGACACACATGTTTCTTTTGTTCAACAGGGATCCAGTAAAAACGGACTTCGCGGAAACCGTCTTCCTCAGTGGCTTAAAATGTAGTATTGATATGTTTGTTTAAAATAATATTAGTAATACATTTACTGAAAGATGAATCTTCGAAATACAGGATTATTTGCCTTCGCGTTTACTTATTTAATCTCCCTGATTTATTTGTTAAACCATTCTTTGACTTGCACAATTTACTTTAAATTAATTTAAATGTTAAATTAATCTTGATCTCATTAAAATTTCTTTTATCCTTCTATTTCGATTGTTTCATTTTTCATTTCAACTGTGCAAACAATGGTTATAACTGCCAATATCATACAGCTTCATTAACTAGACTGATTGGAACTTAAGCTCTTCCGGAATAAACAAAATAACCTATGTAATGAGCCAAGGTACATTGTTAAGTACTCAATAGAGCAAAAAGAAATAATTTCAAATCAGGCAAAGCAGAATGGTAAATAATTGCTTTCGCATGAGAGAATTCAAATAACGCATTAATTACATGATGTGTATTGAGTAGGAAAAAAAGCTTCTTAGAACATGATGATCATAAATTTATTACTAATGGTTTTTTAAATTGCTTTTCGGCTTAAGAAGACCTTGTTTATTGAGAATCCACTGCTTCACATTTCCGGCAGTTCCATCTATCTACCTCGTACCTTAAGCATCACTCTTTTTTAATAAGCGTAATTCTCAAAAACTGCAAATATCCTTGCCCTTTATAATAAATATTCGAACATAAAGACAAAATTCAGAATATTTTATCAAATTTGGTCAACATTTTTCTTTCCTATTTTGATTTTCAGAACATGTTTTTTTCTTTTAGAATTTTTCAATACACTGTAAGCACAAAGTTTCTAAACAGTTTTCGTTTCGACAGTTTTAGTAAAAAGCACTTTTTGTTGTTATTGCTAATGCCACCTGATACACAGTGCAGATAGAAGCCCACGAAATTCATCATGGCAAAGGGCTAGATTGTACACCTGTCATTAGCCGCAGCTTTGAGCACCACACAGATGACAGTACGATTTGACTCGTTTCCACCCCAATTTTGAAATTGAACATCCTGCGGGTTCCACATTCATCATCTCTCTTCCCCCTCCAGCAACAACATGAGAGGACTTGAGGCTCAATGGCTATTTAGAGTACCTCCATGTGTGGAAAAGCTCTTTAAAATATGAATATACCCAAAATTAAATAACTACATTGATATCAGTCCCTTTGCTCTACAAAATTAATATTTTCATATTTCATAAAGTATTTCTAATGAAATGCTAATGATATGAATATTATTATTCAATGTTATATATTTTAAAAACTAATTGTGTGAAATGAGGACTTTATTTAACATTCGGATTTCTTCACTCTTCTAAGTTCTTATTACTTAAATTACCAAATAATCATCTGGCATAAAATTGTAAGGGAAAAGTTACATGGGAAAATCAGGTTCTTGAAAATTATTGAGACATGTTGAATAAAATCTTTGATTATAAACATAACTTCTAAGCACTAGCATTACTTAACGTTTCTTAAATGAATAGTAATTGGATAGGACATGGAAAGTCCAGCATTTTTTAAAAAGAGTTCAAATCAATAGCACAATAAATATAGAAGCATATTGAGGTATTTTGTACCTGCAATAGAGTATTAAATTGTTATTAACTTACAGAGGATTAGTCTGTTCTGCCAAAACACCAACACTCTCTTTCAATTTAACTAAACTTGAAATGAAAAAGGAAATTGTATTTATACGTATTAGTTTGACATGAAAGTATGAAACATTTTTTTTGATGATTACATTAACTATTATAAAATAGCAATAACATCTGTGATGCATATTATATTTAATTATATAATGTGTATTAATTTGGGTGGGGTGATAAAATCACAAATGTCAAATCACTTAAAATCCTGCATCAAATGAATGAGTAAATACAATGACAGCGGTACCTTTTATATTGCATCTAGTGAAGTATAAAAAAACAATGTTTAAAAAAATAACATAAAAAAATTCGCTTGATTATGATTCATAATTCATTTACCTTAAATAAAGATGAAAAGCAAATGCTACAATTTTTTAAATATTTTAAAAGCTTTCTTTTTCAAAGGGGGGAGGTATTGTGTTAATATAACAATAAACTAAGATTTCTCCTAAATTAAAAAAGTTTTCGAGTCCTGTTTTCTTTTAATAGTTTCAACAATTATTCTTTTTATATATCACACGACTAAAAAACAGGAAATTTACTGTGAAATTATTGAAACTATTTTGTTACTGACAAAGTAGGAAATCCGTCATTGTATACTTGCCAATATTACTTGTATCAATCGTTTGTTTTAAAAAAAACTTAAATTCTGACACATGACAAATGCTAACTAAATACTTTTGAAATACTAGGGGCGTCTAAATACAAATTCCCATTCATTTAATACGAATAGCGTAAATCATCAATGGACATGGTCTTTTTGAAAAAGGCTTTAGATTCACTATTTAGTTGGAAACTTTAATTTAAAAAATATCAGTATTGAGAGTATTGAGTTTAAATTCAAAAGTAAAACTAAAAATTCTTCACAAGAAATTTTGTTAAAAATTCGGAGTAAAAATATATATATATAAGTTTTAAAAATAATTTTTAGTCATGTTATATTATTTCATATGACTGAAGATTGATCGAAATTAAAAAGTAAGCTTTCATTCAATGAAAACATAAAAATGTTTTCAGATTCTAATTGGAAAAATTATTTACTAGCGAAATGGAAAGTATTTTTGAGAATTAAGTTTCAACGAATATTTCTTTTATTCTTGTCTCCCATAGTATTGCGAAGGTGAGTCGGAAAGTAAGTTTCCTCTGTCGACTGTGGTCAGAGTTGTGTATGAAAGTCAAAACATAAAATGAGACATTAGAGATAAGGTACAATATTGTTACGAATTTTGTGTAAAATAGTGTAAATAATTTGTATTTGGATGTGTAATGTCTTTATCTTACTCTAAATTTGATTTAATTTACGTTAACATTGTAAAATTCGCAAGCAACGCTTGGTTACGTTATAATGGTGATTCAGTGGGAACTATGGAGAAATCTTGGCGATAGAGCCAAGTTGGCGTCATTTTTGGTGACCAAGTTGGCAACCATTTTTGGGGAGTTCGGAACCCTCTGGATTCTTCTAGAAATTAGTAGAGAAATCCACTAATTTCAAGATCTATTACGCAAGCGGGTCTTTCTCAAATTATCCACGAGGGATGCAAATAGAGAAAGTCAGTCGATCTGGTTTTGATTAGCGATCAGTTATTATTGCTCTGATGGTCGAAGTGAATATTGAATACTACGGCATTGAAATAGCAATTGCTTGTGAATAATCTTTTATATACGTTTATTTTAGACACCGATAACTGTGTCTGATTGCTGTTGAAGGTGTGAAGACCTTCTAAGATTTATTTTGTGAATATTGCTGCTGAATCCTGTATTTAAAGGATTGAATTTTCTACAATAAATTCTCATCGCTCTTAAAGAACTCTCTTGTTCTTTGCGACTGATCTGCATAAAATCCTCGAACCCCGATCAACGTAACAATATTATTTTTCCACGTAAGTACCAAATACATTTGGACATTTGTCATACCACTTGATAAGCTTCAAAAAGTTATCCAAGAAAAATTCAGGGCTTTGCCTCTTTTGAGCTCGCTTATGTATGATTCCAAGTTCTTCCGCGACTCCATTGAAGGTGGCTCCTTCCTCAAAAAATCATCAACGACATTCTTGGATACAGGAAAGTGTCAGCGTGATAGGGGCCCTGACAACTGACCCAGACACACATGGATCAACGCATGGCTGTCAGCTTGGAACATCTCGTGCGTTACCATGAGGATGGCAATTACTTTCTGTTTCAGATTGTGACGAGGGAGGAATCGTGGGGGTCCACCATTTCACTCCCGAAGTGAAGGTCACATCAATGAAGAGAAAATCCGCCCTCATCTGTCCGAAAGAAGTTGAAAACAACTCATTCTGCAGGTAAAGTGCTCCTCACAGTTTTCTGAGATACCTAAGGAGTTTTGTAGCTGGAATGATCGGGCGTTCTGTTGTTGGATGACAATGTGAGACCACACTCGGTGTCCCCAACGTCAAACCATATTGCAACTCCTTGTTGGGAGCACGTACACCGTCATACAGTCCTGATCTAGCATTAAGCAATTTTCATCTGTTTCCGGCTATGAAGAAGAATCTGGCCTGAAGGCGCTTCAGAAACAATGCTTAGGAAACAATGCAACAAACAAGCCGTTAAATGCTTCTTCCATATCCAAAGCCCTAAAATTTTTCTTGTAGGTCTTTTTCAAGGTTATCAAAAAGGAGGACAAATGTCTCAATGTACTTGGTACTTATGTGGAAAAATAATGTTATGTCTTAACTGTAATGTCTTATTCTATGTTTTGACTTTCATACAAAACTCTGACTACAGTTGACAGGGGAAACTTACTTCACGACTTACTCACGTATTAAAAAGAATTTTAAACACAACTTTTTTAGAAAGATTGCTACTCATTTTGCTTGTGGCCTTTATTAAAATCAAAGAGCACATGAATCCATTTAATTTAGAATGAAAATCAACATATCATCGTACCTAAGCAAAATATTATGCTAATCAAATTGAATCATATATCAGGGCTAAAAAAAATAGCTGCTCTACTTTTGCTACTAACTTTAATATCTGTCAAAATAGAAATAAATTCATTGACTAACTCTTGCCCTATATTTCCTCCTTCAGCATTCTCAATAGTCCAATGTTTGCTACTAGTCAGGAAGTCATTGTTTTCCAATCTAAAAGTAAACTCTGTCCGAAGTTAACATTCACTCAGTTCAATTATCATTCTGATCCCAGTCAATCATTATCCATTGTACCCTACTATATTTAAAGCATATTATTTTGTGTTTGCTGTTAGTTTTTATCGAGTGAGTATTAGAGTTTTGTATTTTTTAACGTTTATTGAATATGAAAATACATTATATTAGAACAAGTTTAAAAAAATAGGTGCATACAGCCCTCTTATTAACTTACAAATGAGACATTATCCTATAAATCAAATGTTAAAATATAAAAAAAAAAAAACGTGAATAGTGAAATTTCTATTCCCAAATCTAAAGCTTATATTTCTAAAAAAAACAACTTATGACCTGTTGAGTTGCGAATGTTGTTCGAGGAAATCTAATGGCTAAAAAGCTATTTTCTTCCTTGAAAGAAATTTTGAGAAATTCAACGAGAAAGACATCTGAATTCAAGTTAAAACCAAAACATGTTTTGATTAAAAAAAACTGAGAAAACATTTTATAACGAAGCAATTGTCGATCTTTTACGAAGACAAATTCAGAATTAATGTATACAATATAAGGCTCGATAAATCTTTCTACATCATTGAGTCAAAATATGCGTGTCACAGAAAAATTTTACAGACAATTTCATTTCCATTACAGGCATTACCGACAAAATTATCGTCTGAAAACATTCAAAACATTTGTGATAAATTACGAATGTTGAAGTTGAAATATATGTTCCTAGAGAAACCAAATTTATATAATTTATGTATTAATTGATTCTTTTTTTTTTTTGCTTTACAAGAAATGAAAAAGTTATATACTGGTACTATCCAATTTCAAAAAAGATGAAAATGTAATTTGGAATTAGTATTAAAATTCATGTGCAACATACAAGCAAAAACTGTATTTTATGCTGTTATTGAATTATCCATAAAGTTCATACAGGTTTTGAAAAAAAATTGAAAGGTAACTGTCAAATTTTGGTACATATTTTTTATAAATGTCATTTTGTTTCACAAACTTTTTCCATCTTTCAATAAGAATGAACATTCTGTTCTTCTAAAATCTCTTAATTTCTTAGCGAAAATATTTTCCGCGTAAATTTTTTTTCTAGCAAAGAATTGAACATTTTTTTTATTATGAGAATTTTGCACTGATCAAAAGAGGTGAAAATTTGAGTAAACGAGGTTCGGTGAATTTGGTGGTTGGGGTAGAAATTCCCAACAGAACTCTTAGGACTTTTCAGACCAAGCCGTTGCCCTCATAAAACAGAACACTCTTCCGATTTGCTATTTATAGATTTTTTTATGATTCGTCTTATTGGAAGCAATATTTTTCTGAATTTTTCATCTCCACTATTTGGTAAAACCTCATAGCGCAAGATTCCTCTCTAATCACTCCAGGCACAGAGTACGATTTTCAGATTAAAACTGATTGGGGAGGGGAAGACTGTGAAGAGAATGGCTTCCTCTTTACCCAAGACATTTTGGGTTGAATATGATTAAAAATTATCCCTTAATCAACCCTTCTTTTTAATTCTTTAAGAAGCCGTGTATCTTCGTTACGTTAACAGAATGAGTCGCAAATGAAAACTCGATCCATCAGGTGTTTCTTTCAATCGTAGGAGCCCATGCATTAAAGCTCTATATGTAGCCACGCTTCATATGATGCTAGCTGTACTGGCAAATTCTGATGTTCTTAGAGTTATTCTCTATTGATATTTTAATATTATGACCTATTTCTTTGCCAGTGAGCTTAGAACTTCATCTACTACGGTCTTTGATGCCAACGCAGTCGCAAAACAAAATCTCTGCTCAAACCCAAGAAAAAAATTCTCGCTGACAGAATTAAAATATAACCGAGAAATTACGGCACCTATAACTAGACTAAGGACAAAGTATTTTAAGGGCATGAATATTCTTCCCGATGATTCCAGAACGTATGTGGAATGCAGGCACTGCCCAGGCATGCAAATGGATCCCTAACAACTTTTTAGCTGTCCTACCATTGTTGGATGTTGCCACGGTAGTGATTCAGGTCTTTGGCAATATTTGACTATATCGTTATATTTTGTTATTACCACATTTGCACTTTGTCATACACGACAACAACAAAAATAGCATTATAATCTGATCTTCATCTGTGGAACGCCGTTCATCTTTCTCTTCCTCCTCAAAATTCACACCTAATTTTTTTTCAGTTACAGTCCTTTCACCATGAGCAGCCTATATCTTTTTTTTGCTTGTGTGGTATTTGGGTCTTCTCATTAAAAGTATTGAGAATGCATTTAACATATTTTGTTGACTTCCATATCCAAAGCGTATATAAGTGACAATAATTATCTAATCAGAACCAAACGTTTTCTTACAATTCCTGGAGTATCTTCTCTTAGGATATGGATTCATGAAGTTCATTTCCAATCATTCAGAATATTTAGACCTGTTCTGTGCCATCAACCAAAAATCTATAGAAACTTCATAGAAGACCAAATGTAATCTATTATTTGATGCTTAATCTCAATTAAAAAACGCCTATAGAGACATATTAATTACATCCGTTTTTCGAATTTCATGTGAAGTTTATTTTTCAAAGTTGAAAATGTATTTTGAAGATTGATGAACTCGATATCCCAAGATCAATCGGAGACATTTATGTCCTGAGAAATGCATTATATTTCAAATATTGCAAAGGGGGACTTTTTTGATATTGCAGATAACAACAATGCTCTACGCGTTTTACCCTTAGAGCAATTATTTTCTAAATGTAATTAATTACGTTTTATTATTTTGTTATATGCCTCAAATTTTATAAATCACTTTTTTAAAATTTCATATAAGTACACTGCTGGCCACCGTAAATGCAACACCCTGAAGGAAGCATGCAAATAACATGACATTTACAACATGCATTAGCGGAGGTGAGATATGCAAATGATTAGAATTTCAGCGCAGACACACATCACGCGCGCCTGTGGCGTCTCCTGGAAATCCTATTTAAGGCATAGAGATTTCGACGATTCAAATTCGGCAAATTTTGTTTTCTTGTGGTTTTCAAAAACGATCGGGTTTTCCTCGTAGAAAACAACCCATCAGCTTTTGATCAAGAATCTTAGTTCAACAGAGGAAGGATAGTGCCTACTGAGATTGTGGATTGTCTTTCAGGTAAATCGGTATCGTGGGCGAAACCAAAAAACTGTAAACGGATATGTGACTGTTGGAAGCAGGTTTTTTGGAGGGGCCCGCGGGGCCCGCCGACCTCGGTGCACCACTTCACGTGAGGACGGAAATTGTGCGTATGGGGTGGGATCGCTCGTCCCATCTCGAACCATAGAAACACATTTTGTCTGTAACGCATCATTCAGGTCTGCGCCCATTCGAGGGTTTACAGCAGGTGGTCTCACAAGACGCCCAGTTTGGCTTCCCTTGAAGCAAAACCCAGCGTTTCCCCGCCGGTGATATGAAAGAAGGATGTGGGGCAGAATGGAATGGAAATTTCTTTACTGACGAGTAAATCTGTCTGAAACCCCCGATGGTCGGATTCGAGTCTGGAGACCCGTGGAAGGGATGTTTTGAACGGCGAGCCCCCCCTGGTCCTGCACCGTGTATTATGGTAGGGGGGGATTGAATCCCCCCGCCTCCTTACGCATTCCCGGGTTCCCCTTAAACCCCGGGGGGGCCTTTTTCCCCTTTCCCCATTTCCCGAAATTTTGTTGGGAAACCTAAGTTGCCCTTCCCCCCTTAATTTTTCCCCGGCCCTTTCCGGATTTTCCCCCCCAAGAAAAATGTTTTGGGGGCCAACGTTGAACCCCCCATGCCCAAAATTTTGGCAACGCGTGGAATGCTTTTGCCCCCAAAACCTCCAAATCTTTAAACCGAAGCTGGGGCATGGTGCCCCAACAATGGCGGTCCCCCGGCTGTTTCTGGCGGAAACCCGCTTCCTGGAAGTCTTTTTTTTAATCATTTGAATTGGTAACCGACGAAAAAATTTAAAATTTTTTTTTGTTTTCTTTTGTCTTTTTGGTGTTGCATTTCGGTGACCGCGTGTATTTAAAAGTATGTACTTTTTATTTCATCTTTTAAATGGTTCACTAAATTAATAAAAAAGTTGTTAAATCTTTGTAGCATTTATCATTTCTTGTATTACTCGAAAATAAGTTTTATTACAAATTGCAAATAAATAACAACATTGTCTTACGCGATTTAACTTTAAAGCACAATTATCTTTTAAAAATATTTAATTACGTTTAATTATTTTATTCTATGCATTAAATCATATAAAATATTTTTATATAAGTTCATACAACATTAAATTCATGTACTTCTTCGTATCGTTTTATTGTGCAATGTTCAACTGAATTAATAAAAAAATGTTAAATATTAAATCTGTGTAGCACTTTGTTCCGTTGTGATCTTACTAGAAAATAAATGATGGACCGGGGCATGATCAAAAATTCCTCTTGCTGTTTCAGTGGTCCAATCTCTGTTGTTACGTATTTCTTAAGAAATACCATTCACATATTGATGCTTACTTTCCTCTAGAAAAATTGTAGAGAAGACCTAGTTAAATGCATGAAAGGAGCCATTCTAATGTCAATCTTTCTCACTGCGGCACTTATAAATAATTCCTGGCTGATACAATTCCACAGTATTATACCAAGTGATCACTCAGGTATTTCCTCTTTAGGATACAATTTTCAGGGTGATTTCAGGATTTTTCACCTATTTTAAAACATTTTTTGTGCATAGAAAATGAGAATGCAATTTTTTCTCACCTCTGTACCTAGTTTAATTACCCACAGCATAGTTAAATTTATTTTTAACATTGAACATTTATTCCGTTTTACTAAACTTACTATCATTACTTCAAACGGTTTGTAAAAAGAAATTTTTATAAAACCTATTTGTTTTTAAAAGGGGATGTACGTTTTAGATACCTCAGTTTAATTTAAGATGAGCGAGATTTTTTGAAGTTTCATTGCATAGAGATTTTTCTATATGACGCAACAAATTTTGTTAAACTTAAGTTGAATCTTATCTTAAAGTAAAAATGTTTCTCTCTCTCTCTCTTTTTATCTTAATAAACACAAACCAATTCACTCATCCGACGCCATGGAGATATCCGCTGTCCGTGTTTCCATCATAATTTATCTTGTTATGTTTATGTGCACGATTCAAGATTAAATAAGCATTAGAAATTATATATATATAATCTTTAATCTTGCATCAAGTATTTTAATTTTTATTGTATTCCCTACTCAATAACAAGATCTTAATAATCGGCACTCAAGTCCATAAATTAAAGATAATTCAGAGTCCCGCGGAAATCGAACTCTAAAATAAGTATACTAATGACTACACACATCCTTAAAAGTCATATGGGAATAGCAGGAAGCCACCAAATGACATCGATAGTACATCCCAATGACTAAAAAAAGTAAGAAGGGATATAAAGGGGAAAAAGGCAAAAAAATATTGCGCGCATAAGCCTTCAATGCAAAAACCACCGTTATAACACAAAGGACGCATTTGAATGATTTTTCGTGATAAATTTTTTGCTGCAGAATGTGGTGTCGCTGGGTATCGGGGAAAAAGGATTTGCCCTGTGTCATCTCCCGGCGTTGACAACGATTTCAAGATGATGGTAATGTGGATTTACGTGCAATTTTTCGCCCGTTCGAGATACGCCCCTCAACCATCTCCACATTAAGCAACTTTGGAACATTTTTCAGGTGGTGTAATATTTCCCCAGATAATCAAATTTGTAACCCCCCAGCATGTTTTCCGGGGTTTTACGGTGATTGCCTCCTCTGGGAAACATACCATGTGTATTGACCATCATACTAATCAAAACCATCATACCTTTTGTTTCATAAAAATGCTTTACAAATAAGTCACATTTGTTGTGTTCCTGGCTCTTTCTTTGCCTGAACTTTATTATCTTTAATTTATGGACCTATGAGTGTGTTATGGCTCAAAAAATCTAAAGCAAGATGTAGTCAATAGGATCTTTGTGAGAACATTCGAACCCTCTGATTTGTTACATCTATTCAAGTGTGAATATCTTTGCCGAAGATAATATTTTCGAGTTTTAATTTAAAGATACGAGTTTTATAAAAAAGGAATTTTTTCTATAAAGATACATTAACGAACAAAAGGGCGGCTTCCCTTTTTGGGTCCGTTGGTTACAACTCCTCTTAAAAGGAGCCTCGAAATTTTTAAAAAAAAAAAATTCCAAAAGGGTTTTTTTGGTGGGGGTGAAAAAATTTTTAAAAAAGTCAATCAATAATGAAAAATTTTTGACGTAGGACAAATTTCAAGGTGGGAAAAATTTGGAAAGCGTTGACAAACCCAAAAACTTTCGGTTTTTAAAAACATTAAATTTTTTTATAAATTTATTTTTTTTTATTGGGGAGAGGTGGGAAAGGGGGTTTTTTAAAATTTCCCTTCCTTAAATAAAATTACTTCATTCTCGGTTACATACCATAGTTTAAAATTTAAAATTAAATCTGGAGATTTAAATGTTCTAAATCGTTTAAAAGACAAATATATTCTATCTTTCAGAATATTTCTATTAAAAGAGATCCGGTTGTCAATATAGTTAGTCACGGATATTTAGTGTCTTCAGTAACTACATTATTAAATTTAAGGTAGACTTCCTGAGGATCACCAGACAAATGCTTCCCCCCTGAAAGGAAAAAAAATTTTTTTTAAAATTGACCAAAAAAATTAGGTTATTTTCTAGGCTTCTGGTCCTCCGTGACTTGCTTGATAATTGAATGATCGGTTGCAAAAACATGAATAAAATTCTTTCGTAAGTTTTTTCAATTTTAAATTTTAAAAAAATGTTTCCCCCCTTAACCATAATTTTGAAAAAAGTTTTTTTTAAATAATAATTGATATTATTAATTTTTTTTTTTAAAAATTTTTTAAAAATTTAATTTTAATTTTTTAAAAAGACTTTTTTTAAAAGGGCTTTTTTCCTTTTTTTTCCTTTTTTTAAACAAAAAAAAAAATAATTTTAGCCCAAAAAAAATTTTTAAAATTAAAATTTTTTTGATTTTTTAAAAAAAAAAATATTTATTAAAAAAAATTATTAAAAAATTTTAAAATTTGTAACCCTTATTTTATTGGACAAAAAATTTTTAAAAATTTTTGGCTTTAGAAAATATAGAAAGGAAAAAAAACATTAAGAAAACCTTTTTTACAAACTACCTTTAAAATATTTTATTATGAAAGAATATGAAAAACTTAACATCCATAAAAGAAACTTTTTTTTAAAAGATATATATTTAAAACGTTCACAAAGTCTGACTTAATAATACAAAGTCTGTTTTAACTAATAAAAAAATTACTCAATAAAATCTTTTATTTTCTAAAAAAAAGAAATGCTTTATTAGGCAGTTGATGTCACATGTAAAGCTTTTGTCATATATTTTTTCATTTTAAAACAAAAGACTGAATATTTAAAATATTTTTAAAAAGTGGAAAAAAGGCTTGTTTCAGAAATTTACTTTATTCAAACTTATCCACACTATCTCGAAAAATCACCACATCTAAAAAGGCTTATTTTTTTATTATTTTCTTTAAATTTGGCTACAGATATAATATTAATCCTTATTAGTAAAAACTCATTATAATCCAAATACGTTCTAACAAATGCAAAGTATTGTGATTTTCATTCTGCAAATAATAAAACAAACCTTAACAAATGAAAAAATAATAATTTTTATAAAAAATTAAATTTTTAAAGTTTTTAATGAATTTTACCACTGATTTTACGTGAAGTATTAATGTTTTCATAAAAGACAATTAGCGAAAACAACATTAATTATTAATTTTGAATTCGATCCTATAATTAGAATTAAATTGATTTAATTTCTATTAACATGACACTCAAAACCTTACGGGATTCATTGGAGACAAATCTCATAATATCAAGCCTCTGTTCAGTGGCGAAGCCGACAACTGTAGCGGCACACCATTCTCCAGTCCTCCACACCACTCCAAATAGAGAACTTTGAGCCTTGACAGATTTAACTTGTATCAGCCACTTTACACGGTGGATGTTCAGTAACACCAAGTCTTGAACCAATGACTCGACAGTTGTCGCGGTAATCTAGTGGCCATGGTCAGCGTTGTAGAGTTGCTTATATCAATCCTGATGCCACAGATTTTACATTTGATTTTTAATTTACGACTCTGTGAAGCAACACGAGGCCTATTGACCACGGATTTCGTAATTTTTAGCCACAGTGAAGTGATGAGATCGACACCTGAACTAGAGCATCCCTCCTTCCTCCAAACATCCACACCACGATCACGTGAAGATTTAAAACCTCGATGGATTTACCACGCATCAGTCTCAAAACGAGGTCCTTCAGTGATAGAACACACAGGTTTCGAATTCGCAACAACGTGGGCCACAAGTTATCAACCATGACCGTTCGGCAACCATGGCTACATCTGACCCCACGGAAGACCCACCATGTAAAAAGGTTTACGAAAGCTAACTCTGTCTTGACTCAAATTCCTCCCACTGATGTGTGTGTAAGTTTTGAGAGTGATATGCCAGCTAGGATGTCGTCCTCTTCACCTCACTGAAGTTCAGAAGAGGTGGATAAAGAATGGCCTTTTTTCACCCATCATAGTCATGAAAATTCAGAGTATTTATTGGAGCTATATTATTATATTTATGTGTGAACTTTAGGTATTAATCTTTATTTTTATTCTAAAAACAGTAAAAAAAATAGCAAGTCGCATAAAAAAGTCATCAAACTTGGCAAATTCATTGAGTTTGGTTATTTTAAGCGCTTTTTCTAACTTTAATTTAAGAAAAACCATTAAGAACTTTAAGCACCACTATATATTTGATATCTCAAATACTACAATAATAAGGCTTTTAAACTGAAATTCATTTGTTTTGGTGCATTGAGCGCGTTGATGTGATACGAAACAAAAAGGCTTGTCCGCGAATCGGTCAGACTCAAACGTCACATGCGTGTTCAAACGTGTCTTCACCTCGCGCATGTCATATTGTAATACAAATATTTCTTTTGCATTGTGATTATTATTTTACGTTGTATTGTATGTGTTTTGCATATTTTATTAAAAAATAATGCTCTCACAACCACCTCAATCAATCGGGGCTGTACTCTCTTTACGTAAATCGAGAAGATTCCTCAGTTGTTCGATTACAGTTGAGATCACGACACACAAGTTCAAAAGTATATAACATATGAATAAGAACAAGTATAGGTCATAATCCAAACATTGAAAGGTATTGTCAGAGCAAAGTTGGTGCTGACATGTTGGCTGATGTACACATGTTGCATCTGTACTTTGGTACTTGGGATACTCTGGCGCCATAATCACCCTCAGACAAAAACACCAAGTCTTGAATATGCTAATACACCTTAAGATGCTTCTACTGGATGGTTAAGCGACGATTCAGCCAGTGAAAGTGAAAAGGAAACATAATCGAAGACATTTATTACAAATAGTTTAACATAGTTATTTTTTCCTGTTTTCTCTATTTAATAAAAGATTTTTTTTGAAAAACCCTTACACTTTCTCATTTTGACTGAGTATCAGTGTTACAAAAATACATAATCGAATTTGCCGATGGGGGAAAAAAGCCATCTTATCCACCTCCTTTACGAGCACTATTGCCAATAGACCTCGTATTGCTTCTGAATACGAAGTAAATAAAAATCAAGACCATGAGAATATTTTGAAAATGATTTTTAGATACCAAAGTCACACGTATTATTTCAGTTTTAAGATTTATCACAAATTTCATTTCAAGTATTACAACAATAATGCCAAAATTGAACAACACCCTTCTGATAAAGTAAACAAGAATTCAAATGTTATGTTATTGTAAAATGCATAGCTTGGATGAAATTTTAACAAAATTATCATAAGTTTTTTTTCGATAATCTAATATTATATTGTTAAAATATGGAACGGTGTATCTCTAACATCTAAAATTTTACCATTTAACTCTGATTTTGTTTTGTTTTAATTTTTGTATTGCCATACTATTAAAGCGCACTGAATTCAGAGAAAAAGAAATTTAAAATTTAAATAAGTTTATGAAACATTATTTCTATTTTAATAATTACACCGAAACATTCAGGGGTCAGGTGGTGTGCATGAGAAAGAAATTTATATTTAGAGATCTAAAATGTATTTTAAAAATTTAAGGTTCCAAACGTTCGGGACCGTTTTTACCAAAAGCGTTTTGGATAATATTTATTTTTTTTTATCCCCTTTAGGTTAAAAAAATATACATAAAATTGTTTTAAGTTTTTAAAATAAAAATTTTTAAGTACAATTTTTTTGACAAAATAGAATAGAATGACCCTTTTTAAAAATATTTTTTTTGTGAAAAATGCTATTGTAAAATAATATTTTCCTTTATTAGCCAATCCTGTACAAAAAGCAAAAAGAACTTTTTAAAAATATAACTTGAAAAGGTTTTTTTCCCTGTTTTACAAAAGAAGGGAAAAAATTTAAAAAAAACCCGATAATTATTCGAAAGGGGTTTCTTTGAAAAAATGTTTTTTTTTCAAAAAACATGTTTAGCCTTGTAAAAGGTCAGCTGTATACAGGCTTTGTTTAATAGAAGATTTTTGAAAAGGAGAACATTTTGAAAAAAAATTATTCTAAGTTAACTTTTAAAATTGTATTTAAATAAAGTTTTTTTCAAAATGTCCTTAAAACCATTTTATACATGTAGTCTAATCTAACTAACAAAAAAGTATCCCTTTATCCTTTTTTTTAAAAAAGGTGCGTAGTGATCTTTAACATTCCATAGTGCAATATAAGCGATAAGCGCGTCCTTTTTTTCGTACTTCAAGCCCCCTGGTGAAGTGTTTCCCCCCAAACTTTAACAAAATGTAGCAAAGGTTTTTTAAAACCTTTTTTTTTAATTTAACAATTTCCTTTTTTTAAAGTGAGTTAACACCCAATTAAACCTTGTATTTAAGTCAGATAGCAATAGACTTTTATCTTAATAATAAATAAACGATTCAAACTACCTATACCAAAATTTCCTTTTTGGGTCTCCCTTCCCTTTACCTATTGGGGGATATCTAATTCACTTTATATAGGGATTCCAACTTTTTTATATTTGGCTTTTATTCCTTCAAAGCTATCGGACTGCTAACTCTTGATCTGAAAGATTCCCCACTAAGCTATCTCTAAACTTGCCGCGCTAGACAGAAATTCCACACCCGTACTCAAACTTGCCGCGCATTGTCAGAATATTCCAACTAAGCATTCTAAAATTGCCGCGCTTTTACGAATGATTCACACTAAGCTATCTCTAAA
>BMAV01025003.1:0-25984 GCA_019973955.1 Trichonephila inaurata madagascariensis | reverse complement strand
GAGCCACTAGTAACTATTAATCTTGTTCTTAATTAAAAAAAATAAATTAATAACAAATACATTTGCAGTACGGGGCATTTATAAGTATATTATATCAGTATAAATATGTATTTTTTTTTTGTTATGCCCGTTTTATATTTTGTTCTTCCTTTCAGTAAATTTGTAATTTTGTAAATTTTTTTATTTTCGACTTATCTTTTGCTCAACCCCTCCTATTACCCGCCCCCGGGGGACGCGCCCAAAGTTTCAAAACCCCATTAATATGATTTCCCACCTGGCAAAATCCCCCCATATGACTTTTCAAAGGAGAATCTTTTTTCCGGCCCAAAGGCGAAAATTTTGGAAACGTCGTTTGAAAGGGCCGTTTAACATTCCGGCCGTAGGCACTTGCATTGCTACGTCCCTCCCACACACAAAAATTACTTCCAGAGCATCCCTCCTTCGTTTTACCTGCCTGTTTTGACCGTACGTATTGTCCCATTCTTTTTTTTCCCCCTTTCGATTTTTGTTCCCTAGAGAGTTTTTTTCCATTATTCATGCCCTATGGACTCGCCATGTTCCAGACTGGCAACCGGCAGCCGTAAGGAAAAGATAGTGGCATGGTTTGATCATTCTTATTCATTTTTTTATCTTACGGCATCAGGGGATCCCACCCACCCTTTCTTAAGTTAGACAATAAATTAGGAAATCTTTTTAAATTCAAAAATATACGTTATTGGATTAACTTTTTTCAAATTTTTAATTTTTTTTTTTATCGCTTATCACTTTCTATTTTTTATTTTTTAGACTTTAAATTTCCCGTAAAATTGCTCCATGTCATTTTGCCACAAAAGGTTTTTTTTGGGGTCAGGAAATTGTTAATGACATTTGCAATCAGTTTAAAATGAAGCTTTGAGTGCATAAACATAAACGAAATTTTTTAATTTTCCATAGTAGATCTCGTTTGAGTCTTTACTCTTCTAAGGGCAGAAAGGCTTCTCTCTGTTGCACAGTCAGTCACATGATGTCAAGTAAATCCTCAATACGACTTTTAAATTTAGGAAGGTACTTTCCAATTTGTTTTTCTCGATCTGGGAAGAGATTCCTCTTGTTACTTTTTCCCGCCTTCATATACATTTTAACATATTGACACTCTTGCACAAACTGTGTTCTTCATCGATGCCTTTGGGGGAAGCTTAGAGTCAAGTATTCCGTCTATTTTGTCCTATGTCCTAGCTCCCTTTCATGAAGATATCTGAATACATAAAATCTTGTGTTAAGATATTCGTAGCGCGATGGCACGTTCGCTGTAATTTTAAATTTTCTCTCTTTTCACCCTCCAATTTTTTTGTGCCCCCAAATCTTTTACACCCTAGTCAGGTGCCTAGCGTGCCTATGCCTAAAAGTGGTTCTGAGTTTGGGAAATTATCATGTGCTGTGCTGTGCTGTGCTGTGGTAAAAGTGTACTGTGAAATGTACATGACAGTGTACCTTTGGAAATAAATGTCGGTTGCGATGATGTGCAAAGTCTGACTGGAAGAAATAACGTCTAAACAAAGGAGGGAACTTCGGAGGTGTGTCTAAGACGACAGTACAATGAATCATATTACGTATAGACCAGGGATGGCGAACCAGTGGCACACGTGCCATCAATGGCACGCCAGTGATCGAAATGGTTTGCAAACGCGAGTGATCGGTCACGGGCAGCTAGAAGCACACTCGTTTGCTATTGTCTTGCATTAGTTACATAGTGGATTACAGTTGCTTATGATTCAAAATTTGTCTACGCATAGCATAGTCAATTTCGTTCACACAACTGTAAATTAAAGTTTATTTGTGTTATATTTACGATTTTAACTGTTATTTAACATGGCTAGTTTAGAAAAAAAAGAGCAAAAAGTGCAAGATAGTAAGTGTAACAGAAAATTTCAAACTTGGTGAATCTAGAAATATGGTATTATTAGTAAAGGTTACAAAGTGGTGGTTTTTATGCTGGAACAGGGGGCAGAACATCGTCTGAAAAACGGCATTTAGAAACAACCCAAAATTCTGTCAAAAATGTTAACCATAGTAAAAATAATTAATTGCTAGAAATATTTGATAAAAAATTTTAATTCAGCATGCATTCTACTAAAGGTAACATCTTACAATACTAAAACAAGCTATTTGTCATCCACACGCACACACAATCTGCAACGAGAAAAGTCACACCAATGTTACTTTAATTTGAATTACACGTATGACTAAAACATTTACAACTATACAGTACCAAAAGTACTTTTTAGTAGTAAATAAAGAGCTTTGAGTTGTTCGTATTCAGTTTTATTATTTTCCCAATAATCACAAGTCACAATTTTTTGATGACACGTCTATACCTCATGAAACACTTCTTTAGACAAAAATGGCACGTTGATCTATAAAGGTTCGCTAGCCCTGGTATAGACCTCCAAAGAAGAAGAACAGTCATTTCACTTATGCTGAGGAAGTTGGTGTGGCAAAAATGGCCTCAGTTTAAGCGGCAATACCAGAACTTAACTGCTACAGATTGGCAAAGGGTTGTCTTCTATAAAGATCCAAGTTTTTCGCTTTATTGAACACAGAAGTTCATGTATGAAACAAGTGAACAATGCCCTGCAACTATCATTGGAAGAACACTATTTGATAGTGGCTATATTATGTGATAGTGGCTATATTATTCTTATTCAAAATTTCAACTCTACTATATACAGTGTCGCTGCTGCCAAGAGTACTATAGTCTGCAATTCCAGTTTCATCAAAATCCGATAAGCAGAACAGGTTCTACAAGTCTCTGAATAGTGTAACTTTAATTATAATCACCTGATACTTTTCTCGAAAAACTGTACGGGTACAAAAATATAATCTAGTTGCTTAATTTATCTTTTAGATTAAAATTACATTTTGTCTTCCTTTTTTCTTTCAGCTTACTACACAAAACCCCAAAATTTTTGGATTTTTTGGCGAAAAGAATCCTAAAATTAATAAGACATTTGGCGCCGATCTGATACGAGATCTTTTAAAAGAAGTTCCTGGTGTAGAATCTATTGTACAACATTATCTATCAGATTATGTCTCAAAGGATGCTTACAACTTCATAAGACACCAAGTATACACTTCGTTTACAGATGAATCTTTTTGTCCTAGTGTATATTATGCTGAAAAATGTGCCGAAAAAGGAAACGAAGTTTATTTCTTCAAATGGAGACATCGACCAAGTGTAACTCCGTGGTCGCCTTGGATGGGAGTTGCACACTTCACCGAAGTTCAGTTTGTCTTTGGTCAGCCTCTTTTAAATTCCTCGAGTTATGAAGCAGAAGAGATACTACTAAGTTTACAAATTTTGAAGATATGGAGCAGCTTTGTGAAAACTGGGTAGGTAATTGACTATCAAATTATTAATATTGGTACATACTTATTATACCCTCAACCCTATTGTTAAAAATTTCGCCAAATTAAAAAAAATTAACCAAATCAAAAGAATATCTCTAAATGCTGTCCTCGCTTCTGCATATGCGTGTGAGTGTGTTTATTAACGCCGGACTATTTAACAGCGCAAAAGCTATTGGCGAAGGACCTTTTATAATTTTGACTAAGACCAAATGACGTGGGTGACATCTGAGCTAGCACACCCTTCTAATGACTACAATACCATATCAACGGGAGGGATTTGAGCCACGGTATATTAGACGTGCATCAACCCCTTTGCACGACGACTCCTTAGTGGCACTAAGGCTTAAACTTATCACTCACCAACGATGATCTCATGATGATGACCACTAGACTATAGAGGCCGCATATGTGCAAAAACTAATACCCACGTATGTTCACTCTATAACTCGTTGCCAAATAAAACAACAAAGATATAGGAGGATAAAACAACGTATTTAAAAAAACACGCATGTCCCTTGAAGTATATGACAATCTAATAACAGCTACATTCTGCCAAAGGCAAAGGCCGAAATCTGGCAAATAAATCCCCCACAACCTTCTGGTAGCTTGTCATGCAGACAGTCCTTTTCAATTATCTCCAGATCCGTTGGGAAAATATATTAGCCGGAATCAAGAGGATAATGCTAGGGGAAAGATCTGAGAGATCTTGCTCCATAGTCCAGCCCCAGTGATCCTTCTCTATTTTCGATCCTCCATCTTGTCATCCAATTTCTTCTTTTCCCGTCCAGACCACAGACCTTTGAATGTTTGTCGCAGTATAGCCCAAACAAGCTCTTGCGCCATAAAACACCAAACTCAACCAAACTCCATAGTCCAGTCCTAATGGGTCTTCCTAGATAGGTTTTCTTTGTTGTTTTTAAAGCTTTGACCAGTCATGTCTTTCTTCAGCAACACCTACACCAAATTGGTGTGAAAAACACTCCAGACTGCAACTTGTGTCTTGAAGGAGAGGCTATGAATCTTGTTCGCCTGACAGTTTGTGCTTTCCTGGCCAACACAGGTTATAACTTTTGTTCTGACAACTTTACTGCAAAGGCTAGTTTATACAGGGCTGCTCGCAGGGATATGGCCTATATGGCCTATTCTTCGACGAAATAAAAAAAACATTACGCCATAATTGCATTCAAAATCGCGACACATATAAGTTTTTGTTGTGAAGACAATGCCACAAAAATTCGCATAAGTACAAATCGAAATAATGGATAAAATCCTATTTTAGTATACAATGTTCATAAATTGCACTAAATTGCGCTAGTAGTTCACTTTTCTACATTGAACTTCTACCCGAATTCGCCGATAAATAAAGCTGTGAGCTAAAATAGGATTCCAAAATGCTGTGATGCATTCTTACGAAATTTCTTGTTTAACCATTTTGGTTACTTATTTATTCATGGTGTGATGTGGATTGAGTGATTGATTGAATATTAACGTCGCACTGTTCAGCTACATGAGGGCTTTTGGCGACGGACCACGTAATTTTGAACCATGGTCAAGTGATGTGGACGACACCTGAGCTGGCACCCCCTCTCATAACTATCACACCGCACCAACGGGAGGACGTTTCAGCTCTCGACAGATTTAACGTGCATCGCTGCCCTACACGGCAGGTCTTTAGTGGTACTGGGCTCAAATTCGTGACAAGGCAAGCCACGATCCGATATCTATACCACTCGGCTACCGCGGCTACCTTGTTCTGAAGTTAACTGAGAGATTAACTATGTTACTTGATGTTGCAATGCTATGAAATCGTAGCATAATTCTCGAGAAATTTCATTACCGAAGTCATTTCCGTCGACTCGTCACGGACTAAACATTCCAAAATCGTGTAGTTTCTTCCCAACCATTGCGAAAACCTTATTTTCAAATATTACTAGCGTTTCGTTGTATTGTTCATTGAAAGGCATATCTGCGTGTATTTGCAGCAATCGTCGCAAAATATCTTCCGCCATGTACTATTTGTACTTATTCCAGAAGGTTTGAGGATTAGAAAGACCGCAAAATGATACAAGTATTGCGTAAAAGTTTCCTAACTTTATTCGGCGATTGGCATTGTATGACTTCCTCCATAGCAATTTCTAGTATATTTTCATAGTAATACCTCCATATAAAATATCTATGTTCAGTATAAGTGATAAATTTTGTGCAAAATATGTCCTTATATTGGAAATAGTTCTAAAAAATTCAAAGTATTAATATTATTCGATTAATCAAAACTTTTAATGAAACTGTCATTTAATATTACCATAGAGCTTTCAATATCACGCAATTTGCTAAGGATCCTTCGATTTCTTCTGCACCCCTTACCAATTTGGAGCTCCTTTCCAGGGCAAAGGGAAAAAACAGAACCGCTTGGTCTGTTCCACCACAGCTCTACCAATATCAGAGCAAACTTCCTGGTGGTTCTTTGACACTTGGTTGCACCAGGCAGCATCAAACCAAACGCTTTCTCGGTGGACAGCTTAGGGTAAAATCCTAGGAGAGCCCACACCCTTGGCAACAAACCAAAAAAGCGCCAAGCCAGAACGAGATGGCGCCAAGCGAAACCGACAATGGTGGAAAGTGAATACAGAGAGATAAGGTGGATGCGTAATGAAAATATATGTAAACAATACAGAAATTAAGCATTTAAGATAAAAAAAATTAAAAAACAGCACTTACTTTCTTACTGCTGATCTTTTCCGAATGGAGGGTACAGCATAACAACAGATTTTTAAAAAGTCTTGAAGGTCTCATCGCTAAGTGAATGATCGTGTGAGCGCCGCCATTTTTATTCTGAGAGGTAATGGTCGAACATACCTTCGGCGTGGCTGGTGCAATTTCGAAGAAAGCGTTTTATTTTCGACCATGTTACATCATGCCGATCGTTACATTTAGGGCATTCATAACTCTAAGCAATCAATCCTTCCTTCATACACTATTCAATCAATTCTTTCTAACCTTTCGCATTCAACAAAGTAAAAAATTCTAAGATATATTCCTTCACACACGCAACCATTCCAGCCTGGTTAGGGCAAAACAAAATGAAATTCGAAATGCCCGCCGACAAAATACGAAATTTCCAAAATATGTTAATATCTAGTGTATCAATGGTTACCAAGATGGCACAATTATCGCCAACCCAAAATAATTCACGCCAAGGGTGTGGGCTCTCCTAGGACTGAACCCAGCTTAGATATTTGACATACAATGACGGTGGTAAGAGCTAAGCAATCTGCACCAAGTGTGCACTGATTTTGCTTTCCCAAAACATATCTAGGGTGTCTGCGGCTCTTTCGACAGAATCTCATAGCCATTCCATTGTTGGTATTGGATTTTATAAGGATACATAAAGCCATGGACCAGATTTGGTCTTGCTAATCTCCGATGTGAAATAACATTTACTTGAAATTTATTTAACAGAATTAAAACATTAAAAAGAAATAAATAAAAACAGAGTATAAAAAATTTATTTGTGCAATTTTATTTTTAAAGACAAAATGAGTTATATAATACTTTTAGACAAAAATGTTCAGAAGAACAAATTTTTCATGTGGATTATTTAATCTATAATGCACTGCAAAATTCTATCTCATATATAAACTTTTTAGAGTAATTATTTTTTTACGAGGCATGTCTGGAAACAAAGTACCATTTTGGAAAAAAACTTGCGTAAAAAATCTTATTTTCAAAACAAAATTTATTTTTGCATGAAAGAGCAAGTCAGAGTTACCACCATTGTTCAGACATTTTTCATGTCGGAAAACCAACTTGTCTGTACCCTTTTTAAAGAAAGATGCCGCTAGTGAACAATGAAAACTGATTACAAAGCAATGTTATTGTGAACCGTCTGTTTTCACGAACGTTGTCATTCAATTTTTCAACCAAACCATCACTGACAACAAAAGGCCGTCCCCTCTGTGCTTCCTCATGAACATTAATGAACCTATCATTGAACCCACTCGAACCACGTCGATTGTCGAACCTACTTTCTCACCATTCCATCATTGCTTTCAATTTCACCATAACTCCATACAATTTGACGATGAATTTCAACTGGTTTAACATTTCTTTCACTAAAAAAACGGTTACAAAAAGCACTTCCCAGTTGGCGGGATCGGTAACCGTCTTTAACATTTTGAACGCTCACTAACATGTGTGAATAACACAATCCGGCTGTAATAGCGTCACCGAACTAACAATCAACCAGAGACACATATGCGCAAGTGTTGAACTGCAAAACTACCACTGCGGTTGCGGTATAACAAAACGGCACTTAGTTTCCGGACACGTCTCGTATGCACACATATATTCATTGCTATAATCTTTACTAGGAATCCAAGAATTCCTTGGCCATTATACAGCAAGGAGAGTCCAAGTTTCAAATACATAGGTCCTGGAACTCGTACGGAGACTAAGGATCACGAATTTGTAAATCTGAATGCGAATTTTTCCGCCCTTTTACACCCAAGTAATTCTTTGAATGTTTTTGATAATATCTACTTCCCTGTTGGTGATGATTTACTTTTTAGTTTAACTCATATGATTTCAAAAACACGTTAAATAAATTAATATATTTTTATTGGACAAATTTCTTAAAAGTTCTTTAAGCTCTTTATTGCTTTTTCGTTAAAAGATTCACTAAAAAATGTTATGCTATGCATGAATGGAATAAACTTTTTTTTTTAAAAAAGAAAGTGTGGTTTTTATTTTTAAAATTTTACACTAATATTTATTTTTCTTATCTTGCCATGCAACATATTAACATCTAACATTTGAAATTTTAATCCTTATCTTAAATTTTCTCACAACAGCGTGTTGTTCTAAATTAGATTACTAACGTTTAAAACTAACAACCACCAAAATTAAATAATTAAAATAAGAAATTAATAAATCTGTGTAGTTTTATTTCTCTTCAAAGCCAGTTTTATAATAATAATATGTACTTCAAAAGTGCTTATTTCCCTTAACATCTCATATACAGGGTGTTCCAGATTTATTGGAACAAACTTTAAGGGAAGGTAGGAGACATCACAAAGATTCAGATTTGCATAGCAATCCATGGTAGGAAACGTCTTCGTTCGGCGCTAGGTGGCGTTGCTCACAAGAGCATTGCAGGAAACCGACCTGCATTACCACAGTCGTTTAAGCAGTCATCGCCCAAAAAGAAGTATGAAACATTTTTAAGAAAACTTAGCTGGCAGATATGCACCTGATTCACGGATTGGCGGAAGGAGATGCACGAACTCCAGGACGATTGTATCGCAAAAGATACCCACAGAGCAGTGGCGTAACGGAGATGGTTAGGGCCCCCTGCAAAGTCAGGTTTTGGGCCCAAACCGGATCTTACAAAGGGCTTACTTGGCGTCAGGTAGGAATTGGGCCCCCTAAAACCCTGTCACCCGCAATGCGGTGGTATACGTTACGCCACTGCAACAATCATTATGAGGTAATAGGCATAGTGAGGGTGAGCCATGAATGACTCGAACTTCCAGCACAGAACAAAATGTGTTGGATACCGTTCGAAGGAATCCGAGCGAGGTCCGCAGTTCTCCTGTGAGCCGTCGCAGGACCTCGGAGTAGAGTTCATCGTGTTTTGAAACATGAAGGTAAACCATCATGGCAAGATTAACTCATACCCAGGGCCGGCTCTAGCAGTTTTGCCACCCCGGACAAGAATAGAAAATGCCACGCTTCTCTCCAAAACCAAAAATTATAATTAAAAAAGATTAATTGTTCATATACATACACACCTATAAAACTTGAATAATTCATGCGAGTAATTAGGCAGTAAAACAATTTTGTATATTATTTTAAACCATAAAAATTGCAAACTCATTTAAAATTAAGGACATAATTACTTATTATTACAAACTAGTGAAATGTAAGAAAAAGAATCCACTATTTCAGCAGGCCAATTTCTTCGAAAAAGAGTCTATTGATGGTGAGAATTCCAAGCGTTTATTTTAACTTATAATAGCTACACTAGAGACCAAAATGAAACATCTCATGTGGATTGTTATCTGCCAAGAACTTGAATCACCCCTGTCCCCTTTCGGATAGATGACACCGGGCATCGTATGGGTGAAGGGAATGCCCATTGTGACCCCACTACGAGATGGAGTGAAAGTTACTAGTGAAAAATGTGTAAGCATATCAAATTTCGTGATTGAACATATACTCCTGTCTCGAACCCTTTAAGTTTCAACAGAAAAGAAAACTGGCATTAAACATACATAGTAAAAAATAAGGAAAGAAGATACGCGTTAAATGAAATACTAAATTCGCATCCAATAATATTTTAAAAATGTATAAATTTTTTTGTGTGTGTAACATAAAAAAATAAACATTTTTCAAATTCTATCCAAACGCCGCCTTTAAAATTTGCCGCCCCGACAGGGGTCCGGTTTGTCCGGCCCTAGAGCCGCCCCTGTCATACCACAAGGACATACCAATTAAACCACAAGAAAGGTAAGCATTCATACCATCTTCAATGAGTACCGTCAAAAATTGTGATGCAAATTAGTAAACATCCAGTGCATCTCTTTGTGGATACCTTTCTGTTGAATGCATGAATCAGGTGCACAACCGCCTGCCGGGTTTGATAAAACTGTTACATACTCCTCTGCAAGTGTTGACAGCTCAAACGGCAGCGGTAATGCAGGTCTGTTTCCTCCAATACTCTTGTGAATAACAACCCCCTAGAGCCGAGCGAAGACGTTTCCGATTTTGAGTTGCTATGTAAACCTGAATACGTGCGTGCGGATGTCCCCTATCTCCACTTAAAGTTCGTTCCAATAATTTTGAGACACCCTGTATTTGTTAAATTAACTTTGAATTTCAGTACAGTATTCTAAATTGCATTTACTGAAGATTGATGAATACATTATGAATATTAACCACTAAATTATCTGCAAGATGGGTGTCATTATGCATGAAATCTCTCGGTTTTGTGATACAAATGAGCAATAATCATAAAGAAATTCATAATGAGCGTGGGATTTTTTAACATGATTTTTGCTCTATTCATTTCTACAACTTAAATTCTTTACAAATGAGAAAAAACTTATTCGTAATTCGAAGCAAAAAGCATAAAATGCCTATATTTCCAATCATGTACAGTTTAATTCTTATGCATCTCACTTTGAATAATATATGACAACAACAAACGCAGAGGAAATCTTTTGTTAGGTATTTAATAAATGTGTGAATTCCCTTTTAAATTTGCAGAGGGAAATCAATATTCAGAATGAAACTTGGATATTGATTGGAATATTGAAATATGTTTTAGATCTTATATTAATAAACTTCTTTATTTTAACAAAAAAATTATCTTCAGAAACAAAAGTCTTTTTGAAAATTTGTTTTCCAAATAAGATGATGCTTCATGAAAATAGAATACTAAAAGTTTTATCATAAATTTTAAATTAAAATTTTAAAACAAAATAGATTTACATTTCTGTAAAGCTATGAGCATATTGATTATAATTTGAAATCAAATGATAATCAATATGCTCGTGAAAACAATAATAATAATATATGAATAATAGTTTGTTTGTTCAATTAAATTTTTTCTAAAATAACACCAAAATAATATGGTAATAAATTAGTTCGATTGAAAATACCAAACATAAAATAAGACAAGAGAAATAAAAACAATAAACTCATCTTAAAAAGGAAAACTTTTAATACTGAAGATAAAATATATTAATACTGAGAAAAAGATCAAAGTAAACACTGTATAATATCACATTACATTGATCAAGAAACTATAACACCATAATAACAATTAAAAAATTGAGATAAACCCTTACAGCTAAAGAAAGATTTGAAAATCAAATGTAAACCAACTTTCACTTTTTTTTTTCTTTTTGACATTTGTAAATTACAAAAGGAATGATTTTCAAAATAATGCAGTTAATGAAAAGTTTTTTTACTCTTTAAATTATACACACAAAAAATATTTCAAAAATCACATGTTAATGAATAAATATACACCAGAAAATGGACTTAATCAAAAACAATAGAACAAAATGATGGTTTTTAAATCAAAAATGCATACTTTTTAAGTACAAAAAGGGGGATTTTATTTTTTTTTATTAGTATCAAAAATTAATAATTTTAAACAACAAAAAAACTAAAAATTTGGGAAAATTGTTTTAAATTTTTTAAAAGACTACATAATTTTTAAAAAATGTGCCCAAAGGGGTACCTAAAACTAGTATACTTTTCCTTCTTTATGCTTTTCAATGGCCTGGTTAGAAAAAGCTTTGTTCTAAATTTATTTTCTAATATTACTTTAAATTTTTAAAAAAATTTTGGGAATTTTTTTAAGGGGTTCCCCTCAAACCCTATCCCTTTTTTACTAACTTTAAATGTATTTTACTCAAACTTTTACTTTTGCAATACATGGGATTTCTAATACTTAAGAATTTTTTTCTGTTCAAGATACAGTCTTAGAAATTTTGTGTGTATATATATATATTTAAATATATATAATTCAATCACACAACCCAATAATCAATCAAAAAATCGAAACCATATGAATCCTATAAACATTAAATCCCTTTTTCCAAAATATCAATGGCGAATATAGAAGAAAAAAATTCTAACGTTTTCAAAAAAAATTTAAAAAAAATTATAAAAAAAAAATTATAAATTACCCAAGTGCAACCTCGGACTTAGGACCGAAAAAGGGGGTTAAACTATTTTGATGGCGCCAACCTTCCCCTATTGCAACTTGGTAAGTTAACCGGAAAAATACCCAATTCTAAAAAATTTAAAAAAATTAAAAAAAAATTAAAATTAAACCTTTAAAACAAAAAATTTAAACTATTCGCCATCGCATTCTGAAAGATATTATATTAAAATATTAAAAATTCTAAGAAAATTAAATTTTGAAAATTTTAAAAAACCCCTTGAACACCAAAGATGCCCCTTCATTTTTAAAATATATGTATAGGTAGAAAAATGTCCCCCAAACCGAAAGTTAAAATTTAAAAAACCAAGTATGTTCACAAATGAATAGCTTTAAATCATTAAAACTCACCAAAGAGCATCCTATAAATTTAATTAAACAATTTTTTGAACGTTTTTTTCTCTCATATTTAATACAACAATTCCCAAACTCCTATATTTTGTAAACACCCACTAATGCCCTTGCCCCAACCCCAAAGGGGTTTCCCTTAATCTCACACTAAGAGTTTAACTATTTGGTTTTGATCCAAAATCAGTTTTGCATGAAAAAATTTTGTTTGATTGGCCCTTAAATAGTTCTCCCCCAAGGTTTTTTTTTGGTATTGGAGAAATCAGATTGCATGAAAAAAAGTTGTTTGTTTGGGTTTTTTGGGTTGGTCATAAATAATTTTAAAGTGTAGTCTTTATTGGTCTATTTGTTTTAAATGTATTCTGGGGTTTGGAAATAAAACTTTCCTTCAAAACTGGACCATAACAACCTGACTTTGTGGACCGAATGTTTTTGTGGTGGTTTTGGGCTTTTATGGTTTAAAAAATATTTTGAAATTTTTTTGATCAAAGTATTTTAAAAGAAGTTGAGGGGAATAATTTTTGGAAACCAACAAAATATAAATTTCGGGATGTTATTCAATTTATCACTATTGTGTGGGGATTAAATTATTATTTCTCATAAAAAAATTTAAAATTATTTTTCCCTAAATATTGAAATATGTAAGCAGCTATTGAAGTTGGGATTTTTATAAACATTGAAGAAATGCTTCCCTTTTATCATAGATATTGCTGTATAATTTGTTGTCAATAATTTTTAAAAATCTAAATCAAAAAATTCAATTTTGCTCGATTTTAAAAATTTGTCTGTTTTTAAATTTTTTAAGGTATTCCGGAAAAAAATTAATGCTAGGTTTAAATTCAATGTGCGACCTATAAAAATTAAATTTTCTATGTATCTTAATAAGGGGGAAAATGGTTCATTTCTTTGATTTGTTTCCATAGTGGTGAAAAATACGGGTTTTGGGCGAGATTTTTGGCTAAACCCAAACCCGGGGGGCAATTTTTTGATTTGTTTGTAGAGTTTGTTATCAAAAATTATAAAAGTTTTCCTGTAAACAAAAAAAAATTAGTGTATTGAACTTTTCAAAACTAATGAAATCTTTTCCCAAAACCATTTTTCCCATATGCATCTGTAAGTACCGGGAATTATATCTTCTTTTTTAATGGGGGTTAAATAAACTTAAAATCAAATCCATGCACTGAAAATACCTCTTATTGCTCAAACTTTTTTTATTACATCATGGCTATTTTTATAATACAAGTATCTTTAAATTTGTCTATTGTATCTTGTAAAAATTGGTCTGTAAAATTTTAACGATTTGGATATAAAAGGGTATTGAACCCTTTTTTACACTGCGGAATTTGACGGGTTTTTTAAAAAATTTTTAGGGGGTCAAAAATGTATGGGGATATTTAATTTTATTGCTAGAAATATTTAATTGTTTACAAAATGCTAATAATCTATTTTTATTTCTTTCATACTAAATTTACTTATTCATATGCATTGTTATTTTTATATGATCATTTATAAATTTACTATAGTAATATTTACACATTTTGCATAATTTCCTGGGATTTTATCAACATAGACTATCACAAAGTTTTTTTGTAAATTTTCTATTGGTCTTTTAATTTCTATAAAAACATCTTTTTTTGTTCTAAAAAAAATTTAAAATTCATTAAGCCCCTTGAGGACATGAAACCCATATTCCTTAAAGGCCTGAGAAAGGAAAAATTATATTTAATTGCAACTTTTAAAGAATAAATTTATTAATATCTTCTGATAGCTTTTTTCCCACTTTTTAAATTGCTATTTGAAATATTTAAAGTCGATAACCAGTGCCTTTGCACATAATTTCAATTTTTTGATCTTAACATTTCTAGGTTGCCCTGTTACTAGGTTCCATGTTTAATTGCCCCAAATTTTTCCTGTTAATTTAAATTAATTTTTTTAGACCCTCCCAAATTTTCCAAAAACCTGTTATATTTAAAAAAACTGATCTACTAATTTTTTTAAAACCATGAACGCTCGTTTTATTAAAAATTTCTCACCGGGAAAAATTCCATGTCCTTTTTAAATTATTTTTTAAAGAAAACCCTTTACCCCTTTTATATGATTTGTTCTTTATAGAAAAGGTAATATTCTATATTATAAGTATCCTTAGAGTTCCTTTTTATTTTTTAATTTTATTAGCAATATTTTTGGGCATAGATCCATGACTAAGTGTGATCCGTGATTATCTGTTAACCCCCATACATTTTAAAATTTAAAACTATTTATTTTTTCCCTTTTTTTTAAAAAAACTTTATTTGTCCAACGCTAAAATTATTTTCCCAAAATTTTTGGGGAAAAATTTTTTTTTAATTTTGTTTTTAATTTTATCTCTACCCCCTATTTTCTCGTTTTTTTTCCCAATTTCCCAACCCTTTTTTTTCTTTTTATTTCTTCCACTATATATAGAGTCCTTAAAATTTTGTTTCAAAACCCTGGGTTAAATTTTTGTTGTTCCCCTATTACATTTAATCCTTACATAACCCTTATAAAACCCATGTAAACGTTTTTTTAAACCCTAGTCTTTTTTTTTTTTATTTGGAACAATCCCAAAAAATATTTTAAACCCGCACCCTTTAAAACCATGTTTATTAAAAAAGCATCTCCCATCCCACCTATATTTTTTTTTGATGTATTTTTTCCAATGTCTGATCTTTTGTTGGAATTCTTATCTTCATAGGTCCCGATGTTTGACCTACATACTTAAAAACAGCAAACCCCATGTCAACATAAAATGAAAATTGAATGTTTTACAGAACTTAAATTTTGATTCCTCATTGTTCTGTTCATGTTGCATCATGGGGGAGGTTTTTGGAAAATTTTATCCCCAAAATTTTTTAAATTTTCAATTTTAAGTGATCCCAATCACTATAAAATTAATCAATTTTTTGTCATATTTAAAATAATTTGTTTCGATTCATAATTCCCCCACTTCAATAAAATCATTTAATTTTCCCCACAAATCCAGTATTCCAAATAATACGCATTTTTTTATTTCTTAATGTTTTGATTATCCTTTATTCCTAACCCGAAAAATTTCTTATTAACCAAAGAAAAGAAAAAACGTTTTTTATTTTTTTTTTTATTTATTTTTTTGCATGCTGTCTCATTTTTTTGCGCCCCTATCTTTCTCCCAAAACAACTTTTTAACTTTTTCTCATTTTATCATATTATTTTGAAAAAAAAATATCAGTATCAATCTAATGGTAATTGATTGACAATAGCACAAACACCATTATATTGTACCACCGAGCACAATGACAATCAATATATATATATATTTTAAAAGAGTATGGATTTGGACCTGATAGTTTCTCTCTCTCTCTCTCTCTCCCTGATAGTTCTTAAACTGTGATCCATGGACCCCAGGGGGCCCGCATAAATCTCTCATCTAATGTCAAGATTTCTCTCTTTTATAGACTCAGAAATACCATGGAAAAATTGAAAGATGTGTCATCCTAGACTGGATCACTAAATTGTCTCCAATAAAAATATTTACTCTAGAACATGTATTTCGACCAAAAATATTCACTCAGTTTTTTCATTGTTTGCAAGTACACAGCCATTACTAAAATGCAATATTTTCAAAAAATATATAGTAGAAACACATGAGCAAAGATTAAGAACTGAATTCACATCACACGCCAATACAATAACGATTGAATCCATCTCGATTTCCAAATGTATAATGCCTGTATTATTTATTTATTTATTTGAAACTAGTATTTTCTAATATTCTTATATACATGCATAATTAGATATTAACTGTTTTTTAAAAAAAGTGTTAAAAAATCTGTATAAATAGCAAAGGTAGTCATAGGACTGAGGAACCTTTAAATCACTCAGCCATGTGTGGAGAGTCAGGGAGGGGTGTTCAAAATTTTGAGGGTCCTCAATGTCAGGTTGATACATAAAGAGGGGCTGTGGCAAACCAAAGTTTAAGAACCACTGCTCCAGACAATTTTATAAAAAATGTGTCAAAGTTAATATTTTTAGAATTTTTTTTTTTTGTTTTGAAACAAAAAAAAAATAATTATTTAGCGATTTTTTAATTTTACTAATTTTACCCCAATAATCCCAAAAAATATAAAAAAAGGGAAAAATGGGAAAAAATTTTAAAAAAAAGTTTTTTTAAAAATATCACTTTAAAAGGATTTTTGGAAGAACATACTGCATAGTTTTCAAATGAGTATCTCACATTAATTTCAAACTGTTGGTAATTTTCTAATTTTAAAAACTAAATACAAAAAAAAATCGACTGTAACAAACTATCAGTTAATAATCCAAGTAAAAAAGAATATTCCAAAAATCATTTTTTTTTATATTCTAAATAGTATAAAACCTTACAAGTAACAGAGGGGTATAAACTTCAAAATTATTCAGAAAAATTCATAATTTAATCAAAAAAATCTCTTTTTAAAAAATGTATAAACAAATAATTTATTTTGAATAATACTTATCACAGTTCTGAATGTTCATGCTTAATTATTACTTTTGTCTCATCTGAATTTTTTATCAAATGTACGTAAAAGTTAACTACTTCAACATAATTTTCAATAGCTATTCTCTCATTGTGACCATGGAAGCGCCTCGTTTCATTCATCTTCATACGGACAAGACTGGGAAAATTTTTAAAATAGAAAACGGGAAAAAAACCCAAATACCCCTTTTGTGTCTGTATTTGCAATTAGAGGAAACTGAAAAAGAAAAAACAGATACCCCTTTTTTTAAAAAAATGAGTTTTTTAAGGGGATGCAGTATAATTCAATTGATAAAAATTGATCTAAAAATCAAATACAGTTTTTTTAGCCTTAAATATTTTTTATATATTTTTCTATCATCTCACAAAATTTGAAAACTTTAAGCAAAAAAAAACTGATTTATCTCAAAAAGAAAAAGATAACATGTTGGTCTTCATTTAAAATACTAAGGACTTTTTTCTATTGTGCCAAATGCTTTGATATTTTCTTTTTAATTATTGCTAATAATACATGTAATAAAACATGGTATACATTTTTTAATCAAAGCAGTGTTTATTTTTAAAATAATTCAAATTAGAATTTACACATTTTTAATGAATTTTCAATAAGCATTTATAAAAAAAGTATTTTATAAATATCAGCTATGTTATCACAAAACCCATACCAAATTTGGCTATATATATTTTAACGTACTTGTAAATCAAATTTCATAAGTGTAAGTCAATTATTGTATGAGAAGTAGCATTTTCAACACTAAATATACCAACACTTAAACATATCTATTTCTACCATAGCAAAACTGGTCTTTTGACTGGTTATGGTAAGTTTAGTTTAAAAATCATTTCATAAATTTTAAGATTTTCTAAAAAATTAAGTGGTTACCTTTTTGTGATATTTTGAGCACAAAAACTGTTATACATAAAACATATATACATAGCAGGAAAGCAAAAAACAATTAAAACCATAAAATCAAAGATTTTTGTATAAATCGTACCATGTCCGCTTAAAAAAATTATAAAAGCTTTAATAAATTCATTATTATCACACCAAATAATAAGCATTATTTGTTACATTAAAATTTTCTTTAAATTACCAGATGGTTAAATAATTACAAATTATTAAAACTGAGTTTTTAATTTAATAAAACAGAATGAAATTATATAAAACGGCAAATTTTTAGGAAGCAATTTTTTTAAAACAGTGATGGGTAACAAAAGATATTATATGCAAGCTGGAAAAATATAAAAATATACTGATTAATTTAGATATAGAATAATTGCTTTATACAGGAAATATGAATCATATCAAATATACTTATTTTTAAGAATTTTAAAAAATACTTACTTGGTACAACACAAGCTTCTTTATAGATTTGTTTTATACTTTTCTTTATGTTTAAATAACCAAATGAATCAATTGGTGATATAGGATGTGGTTGGTGCTCAGATAGTACTTTAATTTTAACTCTGTTATCATTTATGATATTTTTTACATATTCTAAAACCTGAAAATGCATATAAAATAATATAAAAAATTTTATATAAAATTATACAAAGTAAAATAAATAATAATATATAGAACTTAACTGAGTGGCGCAACAGCCCATGAGGGCAAAGGCCTACTGTGCCAACTCAGTTTTTGTGACCTTGAGACCTGAGGTGCATGAGCAGATGTTCCGATCAGGTGGTCAGTCTGACACGAAACCCCCAGTGTTAAGTTCCCAAGCAAGCTTGGTACTCATTTTATCGACCCATTGAAGGTATGAAAGGCTGAGTCAACCTTGCCCAGCCCGGGGTTTGAACCTCGGACCTGTGGTGAGGAAGCGCAATGCTCTCAACACTCAGCCACTGGGCTTCAATAATATATATATAATGATAATATGTAGTTAAACATGCTTATGTAAGCTCAAATTCTATTTTTACTACATTCATTTTTCAGCTCAAAAACTTAGAAGCATATCTATTTCAAATTTAGCTGCAAAAAAAGATTGAACAACTTCCACCATTGTTGTAGTAAGACAAAAACCCCAAAACTATTTTTTAGTTTTTCTCAAATTACCCTGCATTCTTTAATTATAAATTGCTTTTTTTTTTACAATTTAAAGAATATTTACACAGAAAAACTATATTTAGACTAGCTGTTATACCCGTTCTTCACACAGGTGAATTGAAAAATTAAACAATACAGATTAAAGGATAAAGAAGTTTTTAATGAGTTAATTTTACATGAATTGCAAATTAAACAAAAAAAAAAAGCTTTTTGCATATCTCAGCTGAACAAAAAAACCCTGTTTGTTACATTTTAAGTCTTTAGATTTATTAGATGATAAAAGGATTTTTTTATCTATAACCCCTCGTAACCTCTTGTGGGTCGATTTTTGAAAATACCTTCCTAAGCTGATCTCTGTTCAGAAAAAGTAGCACATTGTTCATATTTTGCAATGAACCTTAAAATAGTATAAATAATTTATATCTAGGTGTAATACGTTATTTTTGTTGTATTTATTTTATGTTAAAATTGTAATCAGCCCCACATTTCCCCTTCAAGCTTTCGAGTTCCTGACACCTGGCGTAGACAAAACAAAATGCAAAGTTTTGCTTCACACATAAAAGATAGATATAAGCTGTCATGGGCTTTTTTGTAGATGGCAGAATTTTTTCCTACTTTCTTGACAATTATCGTTATATTTTAGACACTTCCACAATATCTTTACAAATTATAGCCTATGTGGTATTCTGATGTATAAGGTATATTATTGTAAAGTTTCATTAGACTCCATTCAGTTGTTTTTGTGTGAAAGAGTACCAAACATCCCCACAAACTTTCCAGTATATAATATTAGTAAGGATAACTAATTGTTACTTAAAATTACAAAGATCACATTCAAGGAAAAAATAAACTATTTTAATAGCAATGATGTTTAGGAAACTTCATCATTTCATATAGAAAAAAATTATAAAGATTATATGGGTTAAAATAAGTTATTCTGTTTACATAAAATTAATAATTTGAAAGCAAGCAAAAAATAATCCGAAAAGTTACATTTACGAACCTCTTGAACAGTTTGAGCTGGATGTATTCTAAAATTCACTGATCCAACAGCAGTACTTGGTATAACATTTAACTATAAAATAATTAGCATAGTTTAGAACATTTTATTTGTGAGAAATGCAATAATAATTGACCAAGATAATTCTTCTTACTTTGTTTCCACCTTTTACAATAGTAACAGCAGTAGTTGTTCTATGTATAGCACTCATTATAGGCTGCCTCATAAACCTAAGACATTATTTGAAAGAAAGTAAATATACTGCAAAAATGCCAGGAAGATAATATTGAATAAGTAATTATGAAATAAATTTATATAACATACAAACAACATTTATGCACTCAGAAAAATTTTACGTAAAAAACACATGTTATAACTTAATACTTACTTAAAACTCTAATCTTATTTATTTTTCCTCTAAATCATAATCCTGAACATCCTATTTTGAAACGTCTCATTTCATCTTGCATTAAAGGATTAAAACATATACTTTGACATATTTATTAGTCATTCTTCATAAAAAGAATTAAATCTTGAATTTTGCTCAGATTTACAGATGATTCACAGCAAAATAATATCTTAACAGCTAACACGGACCTTACTGAGTGGTTGAAACTTTCCCCCAAAACACTCAGGTAATTTCTAAAAACAACTTAACTTCCCTTCACTTGAACATGTGATTATATTCTTTACATTACATTTTTTCTTGAGTATTTAAATCTAGAAAACAATTCCTTCTCTTGTATTTTTGGACAAGCAAACAAATCTTTTAAAATAAACCTTGAGATGTTAAAATTAAATAAGCAATTATGCGATCAATATTGAAAAGCTTATTTTAATGCCACATGACTAAGTAGAATAACCACAAATATGGACTAAATTATGGCTTAAGGTTAAAAAATTTTTGATATATAAAATGTATATGCATATGTATGAGGAAATACATTTCTAATACATGAAGACTTTTATTGTTTCTATTAAAAATTAAAACATGAATATATTTATTATCAGAATGTAACAAACATTAGAGCTATTTTTTCCCCTTTCTTTTACTAAATTTTTAATGCCAAACGCTTTAACATCTCTCTCTCTCTCTCTCTCTCTCTCATCACAACTGAGTGTTATTAAACAACCAGCCTTATTAAGTTAAATTAAACATATTTAATATTTTTAGGGAACTTTTGAGCTCATAACAGAAAAATAATTTGAAACATCCAAAGTATATTTCTTTATTTTTTAACTATCATAACTTAAATCAGTACTGAAAACCAGTAATAAGCTAATATTATATATATTCAAACAATATTATTCTAATTAATAGAAATACATTACAAAAGACTTACAGTGGAATAAAAGGTTTAAAAAGCCAAGTGTTTGCAAGCACAGTTTTCAAAGGTAATGGTGCCTGTAAAAGGATTTATAAAAAATAATAATGAGTTTCAGTAATCTAATAACAATAGATATAAAAACAGAGCATTAAAATGTAAAACAAAATTTTAAATAAATAGAAAAATAATTTAATCTTGATTTATTCCTCCTACAGTGCACAATATTCTTTGAAAAATCAAAAAATTATTTTAAAAAGCTTTTAAATAATAAAGGCATTTTTATTTTCATTTTTATTTCAGGTTAAATAAAAATAATTCAATAAACAAACTAATGTATAATACTTATTAAAAAATAACTATCTAAAATTATAAAATTTACATCAGTATTATCAAAGACCTCTAAGCAAAAATTCAGAACTCCTCAAATTTTCAATTTTATGACAAAAAAAAAGTTTCTAATAAACACAATACTAAGCTTTGCTTTCCAAAATGATCACCGAAGAGTGCAGCATTGTTCCAACACTCAACTCCTATAAGATTCTCAATTATAAATTAGTCAAATTTTTGGTTTCCTTGTGTTTTGGAGGTTCAATTTTAAGCCCCATTATACTGCATATCAAATTTTTAAAAATCTTAAGTAATCTTTTAAAATTTCATGATTTGCTTAAATAATTCGTGAGATGGTACACTCTTCTATGGGGTAAGAATGCTGCAAATTAAACACCTTCACGAATGCATATAATTCAATCACTCAAAAAAAAGATGATGAAAAGTAAAATAATACAAGGAAATATAAATTATTTAAATTGGGACTACCAAAATAATTTATTCTTCAATGTTGAAGTCTTTAATTTCCAATCAAAATAAGTTGTACATCATACAGTGAGAAAAGTTACATTGCAGTATTCTTAACAAAATGTCTACACAAAATTCAAGAACATGTTTTAATTACGAAGAAAAACAACACATATAATCAATTTAACAAATATTTACCATATCAAGATCAAATAAAGCAAAAAGAGTTCCATTAAAGATTGTATATTCAGCAGCTAATATATTAAAATTAATTTTGAAAAAATGTCCCATTAGCGAATGAATCTATAAATTTCTAAAAAATTATTTGAATCATATCATTTGTATAGATTCTCAAAATCCAAGAAGTTTTGAATAAAAAAATGAATATCCCATGTTAGCTTGGGTTCCAAATCATGCAGAAAACTAAACAGTTCAATGCTTAAATGATAAATGCATTAATGACTAACATTTATATTTATCAAAATAAAAAATTCCAGATATCAAATAATCAATATGCAATGGTCACTAATCAAAATTAATTAATATTAAAAAACTATTTTTCTAAAACGTACAACATAAGCTTTCAACATACACAGTAAGCTAGTTCTTCGAGCATTGTTATTTCTGGTCCTTTGCCAAATGAACTAGGAAACATATCTCCTTCAAGTCTGTCATAAAAGATAGAATATTTAAAAGAGCATAAAAAGATTTACAAATTCAAAAAATTACCACATTAAGGTTTATTACATTAATCTTTTTTCCCCCTAAAAACTTTTTTATTAACTAATTTACAAAAAAAAAAGAAAGAAAAACTCCCTGTTTTCTCTAAACAAAATTAAACAATAAGTCATTTTGAACACTAATATTATTTATTGTATATAAAAGCAATAAATTGAAGTATAGTGCAGTTGAAGACAAATAAAATTTATGAGAGAGAGATCTGTATTTTACATGATGCATTTGTTATAGAAAAAAAATGTTTTATAAAATTAGCTACATTTTATATTTTACAATTTATTTTTTATACTTTTTATATACACTACTACATTGATTCATAATTCATAAGATTATAAATTGAACACACGTTTTTTTTTCACTCTACAGAAAAATTTCAGGTGGTCGGAGAGAAAATGTGTATGTTTTAGACATAAATCTACTATAAATGAATGCCTTATATAAATTATAAGTTATAATGAATCAATAGGTAATCTGTAGATATTCCTAATTAACACCTGGATCCTAGTAAGGGACTCCAACATTACATTTCCTTTATAGTACAGTTTATGAATCATTTTTATAATTATTTTTAAAGTTTTAATAAAAGTTTTATAAATACTATTAAACACATCTATTTTTAAGTTATTAATTGAAAATCAACTCAGAAATTTTACATAAATTTTTTTACAGAATAATTTTTAAAATTTTATAGACAACAGCAAATGTAATGCAAAATAGAACAGTCTAAATCAAAAAAGGAGGGGGGGAGGGAATATTGCCAAAATTTTAATTTGAAGGAAATGAATTACTATTAAATAACATTCTTTATCACTTAGTTTCAAACTATATTAACACTTTAAAATGCATATAACTTAATAATTACTTTCCGAGAGCTTTCGAGAGTATCACAATTGGACTTTCTCTTTTGGGGAAAGAAGAATGGCCAGGTGCATCTTTTACACTGAGCTCAATATTCAAAGCGCCTTTTTCAGATGTACTGATTCTATAAAAAAAATTATTTATTTATAAATTGTTTAGTTCCTGAAAATTGACAAAATCAAAAATAGCATGATACAAGAATGGTGAACTTTCACAACCCCTGACCCCCCCACCCCATTGAAAAATTCATGTGTGCGCGCTACTGATGGCGTTCATTAATTCTCTTTTCAAGAGTACTTCTTTTTCTTTATTAACTCAAAATTAACTTCAAGAGCCAATAGTATCAAACTTTAATACACAAAAAGCTATTTTGTTTCAAATATTTTGATGGTGTTTAATGTTTAATAAGCTATCTAAAATCCTCTATTCAGTAAGCACAATCTTAGTATGTAAAATATAACATTTGTAGCAGAAGTGCATAATATTTAATGTTTTATATTTTTAATACACTATGTAAACTTTTTGTAATTAATACTTTTGATGAATAATCTCATTTATTAACCATCTCAAATTTTCTAGAGTAAAGTATTTTATGGAATATTATATATATGTCTTCAAATCTAGGCTTAGCACATATTGGAAGAAGAAAAAAGAATTCAGATAAAAGAAAAATTACTTTCTTAAATTATTTTATAAATATTTTCGTGTTTCGTTATGAGTAATAAAATCATAAAAATGTTTTTAAATCAGTACATGAAAAAAAATAAAAAAAATTTTGTTGATTTTATTTTTTTTGGATTTTTTCTTGTAGTTAAATGTATATTTACCATTTAAGGTAAAATCTAATTTCTAAATATGTATTTTAAATAAAAGTTTTAAAAATTATTAAAAATTATTGAATTTTACGATGAAATGGATTCTATAGAACAACGATTACTTGATCCATGTCGCTGGGACATGGCCGCAAAGCCCTCCCTTTATATATGTAATGGTGCCTGAGGGATACTTTTGGGGAGGGAACAACCTGATTGGTCGTTGGTATGTGGGCAGGGCGTGGCTATGAGGAACTTTGGGCAAAGTAAGTGGTAAAAAAGTCCATCGTGGAAACTTGACCCAAAAAAATGAAAACAGAACCGAAGTTCTTTTAACCAATTTGTTTCTTTTAAAAAGTTTGGAACTGCTTTTAGCTGCTTTGAAATGCGGTGTATGCACTTCATTCTCTTGTTTTAAACTAATTTGGCGTTTTTTATATTTACCGTTTTTCATTTTGGGTTATTAACAAATATTTTTGCAAACTGTTTTTTAGCAATGACTTCTGCAGAATGGAAGACTCAGGGGGGTAGCTCCCCATATAGCTGCATCAAGATACGGGGGCCCCGTTACAGGGGTCTCAACACGGGAACAAAAAAATGTAAAAATATTGGGGATCAAAAAAGGGCCCCCAAAGGAATTTTTGATACAGGGGCCCCCCAGGGCAGCTATGCCAGTGGGAAGACTAACCTGTAAATAAGAAAAATTCTATGCAAGAGAACTGGGTCTTTTTTTAAGCGGGACAAAGGAAAAAAATACGCACTTTCCATGAAAAAATATTAACTTTGCTGAGAAAAAGTGCTAAAACGAAAAAGAAGTACGATGGGACTATTGGTTACTCCCGCATTATGTGAATCCTTGAACTTCAAGTAGTAGAAAAGTTGTTTTTTCCCGTAACAGATGCAAAACATATTGTTTTCTTTTCTTTCCTTTCTGTTTAACTAATGTTGCAATATGAGCATAATAATTTATATCAATTTCTTTTCCTTCTTATTTATCAATTTCATCCATGGGAAAAAAGTATTTTCGAGGGTTTTATGATTAATTAATTTAAAAAAACTTTTTAAACTTTACTTTTCTTTTTTAATGTCAATCATTAGGAAAAAACCCCGTTATTTTAGAATAACTAGGTGTATAAATTTTTTCTGCTTTTATATATTAACTGACTTTCTGGTTGTTTTATGAAATACCTAGTTATTCTATGAAATAACTGAAATTTTGCACTTTTAATGGGAAAAATATAACATTTGATTCATGAATGTAATAAAAATTTCCTATGGAAATTTTGTTTATCCCAAAAAAAATTAAAAAAATTCCATGGGGTTTAAACATTCATAATTCAAATATATTTAAAAAGGGAAAAAATAAGTTTTTATACACTAAACATACAAAGTACAACTCGTTAAAACTTACAAAGCAACTG
>BMAV01025002.1:0-14012 GCA_019973955.1 Trichonephila inaurata madagascariensis | reverse complement strand
GAGAAAGGGGTTATATATAGGTGGTGATAATTTTTAATGCAAAAAGCTATGTATCGTAAATTTTATTCCAAGAAACACAGTACCCAGCGAAAGCCTTGAAATACGTTTTGTATCATAACTTTAAAGAGTTTAGGAGGGCACATGTGCTTTCACAAAAATGATATCGTGAAAATGAATAATTGTTTCTCTACGAGTTTGCGTGTCCTCAAATTCGACGTAAAAATGTTTCTTTCGACAAAATTAAAATCACGGTTGTAAAAAACATTAATTTTCTATTTATATAAAAAGTAATAAGGGCCTTTTGAGGCGGGCCGGAGTACACAAATGAGGCTATAAAATTTTAAAATTTCTGTTCAATAGTTTTGTTTCATTCGTTTGGGTTAAATATTCTTTTTTCAGGCATATGTCAAAAGGTATAAAAATTCAATCCCAATTTATACTATGCACTATCGAATCGCGCGCACAAAATATTTCAATAATTTTTAAGATATATGTATTTCTGTCCAAAAACATTATTTGGCGGGAAAACTATTTAAAATTCTTACACAAGTAATTAAGTACCCATGTATATAAAATTCCATATGGCCGCTGGCATAATTGGCGCAGTAGGCAGCTCGTCAGTCTCATAATCCTCGGAGAAATCTGAAGGTCGTGATTTCAGTCTTCACCCAGAGCATTTGGTTTTGATTTTTAGGAACAAATCTTAGATTGAAAGCGTCTGCATATGAACGTAAATGCTTATGATCTCAAATATTCATTTCACTTTTGATTTGATGCAATGGATTTGAAACACTCTTTAAAAAATTCAAAGTTATTTACATTTCAGAAAGATGATGTAATAAAAATATTTGTTTCGGTGGCATAGTTTAAGAACTAGAAACTGACTAAAATACTTCAAATGTTGAATCAAAACTTACATAAAGGAATACAGACGTTGTACATTTAGGAAAAGCGGGATGTGTTTCAAGGGAATCCCATGTGGTCTAGTGGGGACGTTCTGTAGCTCTCCTAGGCGATCGGGTTCGATTCCCGGCATAGGAAATTTAGGTTCCCTGGTGTAACGCGGTAGCACTCTGGACTTTGAATCCAGCGATCGAGTTTCAATCCTGCTTGGTGTGAGCTTTTCGGCTACTTTACATACATGATAATAATATAGGAGTTGTCACCTCTCACAAGGGTTTTCCTCTTCCAAATAAATCGGAATCTGAAAGGGGTTATATGGTGATAATTTTATTGCAAAAAGCCTGTATCATGCGAAATTTTATTGTTTCCAGAAACACAGTACCCAGCTAAGAGCGCCGAAATACGTTTGTATCACTTAACTTTAAGAGTTTAGGAGAGGGTACACCATGTGCTTTCACAAGAAAATAAAATATCGTGAAAATATTGATTAATTGTTTCTCTACCGGGTTTGCGTGTCCTCCAAATTCGACGTAAAATGTTTCTTTCGACAAAAATTAAATACAATTGTATAAAAACAATAGAAGACGAATGATGTGCAAATGTGAGAGAATTAGGGTAATACATACGGTATACTCGTCCCGAATGACTCCCATGTGGTCTAGCGGTTAGGATTCCTGGCTTTCACGCAGGCAGCCCGGGTTCGATTCTCGGCATGGGAAACTTGGGTTCCATGGTGTAATGGTTAGCACTCTGGACTCACGGAATCAGCGATCGAGTTCAAATCTCGGTGGAACCAAGATTTTTGGCAGATCGTATTGAGAGCCTCAATACAATATACATCTCGAATTTCAGAACTGGTAAGAGTTGGAAAAGGCAAGGAATATTTCAAAAATAAAAATTTTTTGAAGATAAAAACATTAATTTTCTATTTTATATAAAAAAGTAACAAGGGCCTATTGAGGCAGACGAAATTTTTAATAGGGCTAATAAATTTGAGCTTCTGTTGAATAGTTTGTTTTCATTCGTTTAAATTTAATGTTCTTTTCAGGCATATGTCAAAATAGTATAAAAATTCAATCCCAATTTATACTATGCACTATCGAATCGCGCACAAAGTATTTCAGTAGTCACGAAGGATGATAACGCATGCTTGACTTCTGGCTAATATCCGTTACGGCTTCCAAAAAAAGGATTTGTAGGAAAACTGTTTGAGATTTACTTTTTAAACAATTAAGTACCCATGTATGAAATTCCATATGTCCGCCGAGCCTCGGTAGCGCAGTAGGCAGCTCGTCAGTCTCATAATCCTCGGAGAAATCTGAATGTCGTTAGTTCGATCCTCACCCGGGGGCATTTTTTTTTGATTTTTAGGAGCCGTCTTAGATTGAAAGCGTGTCTCGATCGTAAATGCTTATGATGAAATATTCATTTCACTTTTGATTTGATGTGGATTGCTTTTTCTCTTTAAAAAATTCAAAGTTATTTACATTTCGAGAAGGATGATGTGTGGGCAGGGCAGTTGGAGACTTTAAAGGAAAACTGACTAAAAAATATTTCAAATGTTGAGATCAAAACTTACATAAGGAATACAGACGTTGTACTTTTAGGAAATGGGATGTGTTTCAAGGGAATCCCTGGTGATCTAGTGGTTAGGATTCCTGGCTCTCACCTAGGCTACCCGGGTTCGATTCCCGGCATAGGAAACTTGGGTTCCATGGTGCCAATAGTTGTACTGGACTTTGAATCAACGATCCAGAGTTCAAATCGCGGCGGAGCTTTTATTGCTTTTACATATGACAATAATATAGGAGTTGTCACCTCTCACAAAGGTTTTATCCCCTTCAAAATAAATCGGAATCTGAAAGGGGTTATATAAGAGTGATAATTTTTAATGCAAAAAAGCCTGTATCGTAAATTTTATTTCCAAGAAACACAGTACCCAGCGAAAGCCTTGAAATACGTTTTGTATCATAACTTTAAAGAGTTTAGGAGAATTTCATGTGCTTTCACAAGAGAAATAATATCGTTAAAAATGAATAATTGTTTTCTCTACCAGGTTTGCGTGTCCTCAATTCGACGTAAAAATGTTTCTTTCGACAAAATTAAAATCACAGTTGTATAAAACAATAGAACTAATGATGTGCAAATGTGAGAGAATTGGAATGTACGTACAATTGGTCGTCCCGAATGACTCCCATGTGGTCTAGTGGTTAGGATTCCTGGCTTTCACCCAGGCGGCCCGGGTTCGATTCCCGGCATGGGACGCTTGGGTTCCATGGTGTAATGGTTAGCACTCTGAATCCAGCGATCGAGTTCAAATCTCGGTGGAACCTTATATTTTGCAACAGATCGTATTGAAACCTAATACAATATACATCTCGAATTCAGAACTGGTAAGAGTTGGAAAAAGGGGCGGGAATATTTAAAATAAAAATTTTGAAGATAAAAACATTAATTTTCTATTTATATAAAAGTAACAAGGGCCTATTGAGGCAGACGAAATTTTTTTAATGAGGCTAATAAATTTTAAAATTTCTGTTGAATAGTTTGTTTTCATTCGTTTAAATTTAATGTTCTTTTCAGGCATATGTCAAAAAGGTATAAAAATTCAATCCCAATTTATACTATGCACTATCGAATCGCGCACAAAGTATTTCAATAGTCACGAAGGATGATAACGCATGTAGCGACTTCTGAAAACATTTAATATCCCGTTACGGTTTCAAAAACAGGATTTGTAGGAAAACTATTTAAGAATTCTTACACAAACAATTAAGTACCCATGTATAAAATTCCATATGTCCGCCGAGCCTCGGTAGCGCAGTAGGCAGCTCGTCAGTCTCATAATCCTCGGAGAAATCTGAAGGTCGTGAGTTCGATCCTCACCCGGGGCATTTGGTTTTGATTTTAGGAGCCGTCTTAGATTGAAAGCGTCTGTCTCGAGCGTAAATGCTTATGATCTCGAAATATTCATTTCACTTTTGATTTGATGCAATGGATTGCTTTTACTCTTTAAAAAATTCAAAGTTATTTACATTTCGAGAAAGATGATGTAAAATATTTGTTTCGGTAGCAAGCATGGTTAAGAACTGAAAACTGACTAAAAATACTTCAAATGTTGAATCAAAACTTACATAAAAAGGAATACAGACGTTGTACTTTTAAGGAAAAAGCGGGATTGTGTTTCAAAGTCCCATGTGGTCTAGTGGTTGGGATTCTATGGCTCTCACCTAGGCTACCAGGTTCGATTCCCGGCATAGGAAACTTGGGTTCCACATGGTGTGTGGTTAGCACTCCTGGACTTTTGAAATCAATGATCAGAGTTCAAATCATGGTGGAGCTTTTATTGCTTTACATATGACATAAAATAGGAGTTGTCACACCTCTCACAAAAGGTTTTCCCCTTCAAAATAAATCGGAATCTGAAAAGGGGGTTATATAAGAGTGATAATTTTTAATGCAAAAAAGCCTGTATCGTAAATTTTATTTCCAAGAAACACAGTACCCAGCGAAAGCCTTGAAATACGTTTTGTATCATAACTTTAAAGAGTTTAGGAGAATTTCATGTGCTTTCACAAGAAATGATATCGTGAAAATGAATAATTGTTTTCTCTACGAGTTTGCGTGTCCTCCAATTCATTTAAAAATGTTTCTTTCGACAAAAATTAAAATCACAGTTAGCATAAAAGCAATAGAACTAATGATGTGCAAATGTGAGAGAAGTGGAATTAATACACACGTACAATTGTTGTTCGTCCCCAGAATGGCCTACTACATGTGGTCTAATTAGGTTGGGATTCTGGCTTTCATTCAGGCGGGTTCGATTCGGCAGGAAACAGGTTCCATGGTGTAATGGTTAGCACTCTGGACTCTGAATCCAGCGATCCGAGTTCAAATCTCGGTGGAACCTTATATTTTGCAACAGATCGTATTGAAACCTAATACAATATACATCTCGAATTCAGAACTGGTAAGAGTTGGAAAGACGGAATATTTAAAGAAAATAAAATTTTTGAAGATAAAAACATTAATTTTCTATTTATACTCAAAGTAACAGGGCTATTGAGGCAGACTAAATTTTTTAATTAGGCTAATAAATTTTAAAATTTCTGTTGAATAGTTTGTTTTCATTCGTTTTAAATTTAATGTTCTTTTCAGGCATATGTCAAAAAGGTATAAAAATTCAATCCCAATTTATACTATGCACTATCGAATCGCGCACAAAGTATTTCAATAGTCACGAAGGATGATAACGCATGTAGCGACTTCTGAAAACATTTAATATCCCGTTACGGTTTCAAAAACAGGATTTGTAGGAAAACTATTTAAGAATTCTTACACAAACAATTAAGTACCCATGTATAAAATTCCATATGTCCGCCGAGCCTCGGTAGCGCAGTAGGCAGCTCGTCAGTCTCATAATCCTCGGAGAAATCTGAAGGTCGTGAGTTCGATCCTCACCCGGGGCATTTGGTTTTGATTTTAGGAGCCGTCTTAGATTGAAAGCGTCTGTCTCGAGCGTAAATGCTTATGATCTCGAAATATTCATTTCACTTTTGATTTGATGCAATGGATTGCTTTTACTCTTTAAAAAATTCAAAGTTATTTACATTTCGAGAAAGATGATGTAAAATATTTGTTTCGGTAAACATGGATTAAGAACTAGAAAACTGACTAAAAATACTTCAAATGTTGAATCAAAACTTACATAAAGGAATACAGACGTTGTACTTTTAGGAAAAGCGGGATGTGTTTCAAGGGAATCCCATGTGGTCTAGTGGTTAGGATTCCTGGCTCTCACCTAGGCTACCCGGGTTCGATTCCCGGCATAGGAAACTTGGGTTCCATGGTGTAATGGTTAGCACTCTGGACTTTGAATCCAACGATCAGAGTTCAAATCGCGGCGGAGCTTTTATTGCTTTTACATATGACAATAATATAGGAGTTGTCACCTCTCACAAAGGTTTTATCCCCTTCAAAATAAATCGGAATCTGAAAGGGGTTATATAAGAGTGATAATTTTTAATGCAAAAAAGCCTGTATCGTAAATTTTATTTCCAAAACACCAGTACTTAGCGAAAGCCTTGAAATACGTTTTTGTATCATAACTTTAAAAAAGAGTTTAGGAGAGAATTTCATGTGCTTTCTGAAATGATATCGTGAAAATGAATAATTGTTTCTCTACCGAGTTTGCGTGTCCTCAAATTCGACGTAAAAAATGTTTCTTTCGACAAAAATTAAAATCACAGTTGTATAAAAACAATAGAACTAATGATGTGCAAATGTGAAGTAGGAATTAATACGTACATTGTTCGTCCCGAATGACTCCCATGTGGTCTAGTGGTTGTTTAGGATTCCTGTGGCTTTCATTCAGGCGGCGGGTTTGGGACCCGGCAAGGGGCGCTGGGTTCCATGGTGTAATGGTTAGCACTCTGGACTCTGAATCCAGCGATCCGAGTTCAAATCTCGGTGGAACCTTATATTTTGCAACAGATCGTATTGAAACCTAATACAATATACATCTCGAATTCAGAACTGGAAATAGTTGGAAAGGACGACATATATTTAAAAGAAAATAAAAATTTTGAAGATAAAAACATTAATTTTCTATTTATATAAAAGTAACAAGAAGGGGCCTTTTGGGGCAGGGCGAAATTTTTAAATGAGGCTAATAAATTTTAAAATTTCTGTTGAATAGTTTGTTTTCATTCGTTTAAATTTAATGTTCTTTTCAGGCATATGTCAAAAGGTATAAAAATTCAATCCCAATTTATACTATGCACTATCGAATCGCGCACAAAGTATTTCAATAGTCACGAAGGATGATAACGCGTATAGCGACTTCCTGCGAAAACATTTAATTTCCGTTACGGTTTTCAAAAGTATTTGTAGGAAAACAATTTGGGTACACAAACAATTAAGTACCCATGTATAAAATTCCATAAGTCCGCCTAGCCTCGGTAGCGCAGTAGGCAGCTCGTCAGTCTCATAATCCTCGGAGAAATCTGAAGGTCGTGAGTTCGATCCTCACCCGGGGCATTTGGTTTTGATTTTAGGAACCGTCTTAGATTGAAAGCGTCTGTCTCGAACGTAAATGCTTATGATCTCGAAATATTCATTTCACTTTTGATTTGATGCAATGGATTGCTTTTCTTTAAAAAATTCAAAGTTATTTTGTTTCGAGAAGATGATGTAAAATATTTGTTTCGGTAAACATGGATTAAGAACTAGAAAACTGACTAAAAATACTTCAAATGTTGAATCAAAACTTACATAAAGGAATACAGACGTTGTACTTTAGGGAGGAAAAAGCGGGATGTGTTTAAAGGGAATCCATGGTCTAGTGTTTAAGTTACCAGCTCTCACCCTAGGCTGCCCAGGTTCGATTCCCGGCATAGGAAATTTGGGTTCCCTGGTGTATGTTAGCACTCTGGACTTTGAATCAACGATAAAGAGTTCAAATCGCAGTGGAACTTTATTGCTTTACATATGACAATAATATAGGAGTTGTCACCTCTCCCACAAGGTTTTCCTCTTCCAATAATCGGAATCTGAAAGGGGTTATATAAGGTGATAATTTTTAATGCAAAAAGCCTGTATCGTAAATTTTATTTTAAGAAACACAGTACCCAACTAAGAAGAAGCCTTGAAATACGTTTTGTATCATAACTTTAAAGAGTTTAGGAGAAATTTCATGTGCTTTCACAAGAAATAAATATCGTGAAATGAATAATTGTTTCTATACTCTACCGGGTTTTGCGTGTCCTCAAATTCGACGTAAAATGTTTCTTTCGACAAAAGAATTTAAAATCATAGTTGTATAAAACAATAGAACTAATGATGTGCAAATGTGAGAGAAATTGGAATTAATACGTACAATTGTTCGTCCCGAATGACTCCCATGTGGTCTGAGTGGTTGGATTCTGGCTTTCACGCAGGCAGCCGGGGTTCGATTCGGCATGGAAACTTGGGTTCCATGGTGTAATGGTTGCTTTCTGGACTCACGGAATCCAGCGATCGAGTTCAAATCTCGGTGGAACCTTATATTTTTGCAACAGATCGTATTGAAACCTAATACAATATACATGCTCGAATTCAGAACTGGTAGGTTGGAAAGACGGAATATTTAAAAGAAAATAAATTTTGAAGATAAAAAGCATTGTGTTTTCTATTTATATAAAAAGTAACAAGGCCTATTGAGGCAGACTAAATTTTTTAATTAGGCTAATAAATTTTAAAATTTCTGTTACAGACGGTTTCGAACTCATTTGTTTGAGAATTTAATGTTCTTTTCAGGCATATGTCAAAAAGGTATAAAAATTCAATCCCAATTTATACTATGCACTATCGAATCGCGCACAAAGTATTTCAATAGTCACGAAGGATGATAACGCATGTAGCGACTTCTGAAAACATTTAATATCCCGTTACGGTTTCAAAAACAGGATTTGTAGGAAAACTATTTAAGAATTCTTACACAAAACAGTGGTACCCATGTATAAATTCCATATGTCCGCCGAGCCTCGGTAGCGCAGTAAACGGCTCAAACAGTCTCATAATCCTCGGGAATCTGAAGGTCGTGAGGGTTTAAGGTCTCACCCGGGAGCATTGGTTTTGATTTTAGGAGCCGTCTTGGGTGAAAGCGTCTGTCTCGAGCGTAAGTAGCATGATCTCGAAATATTCATTTCACTTTTGATTTGATGCAATGGATTGCTTTTACTCTTTAAAAAATTCAAAGTTATTTACATTTCGAGAAAGATGATGTAAAATATTTGTTTCGGTAAACATGGATTAAGAACTAGAAAACTGACTAAAAATACTTCAAATGTTGAATCAAAACTTACATAAAGGAATACAGACGTTGTACTTTTAGGAAAAGCGGGATGTGTGTTTCGAGGAATCCCATGGCGATTAAGTGGTTTGATTTCACTAGCGGCATATACCACCCTATAGAGCTACCCGGGTTCGATTCCCGGCATGGGAAACGGGTTTCCATGGTGTAATGGTTAGCACTCTGGACTTTGAATCCAACGATCAGAGTTCAAATCCTTGACCCAGGCTTTTATTTAGCACATATGACAATAATATAGGAGTTGTCACCTCTCACAAAGGTTTTATCCTCTTCAAAATAAATCGGAATCTGAAAGGGGGTTATATAAGAGTGATAATTTTTTAATGCAAAAAAGCCTGTATCGTAAATTTTATTTCAAACACGAGTACCCAGCGAAAGCCTTGAAATACGTTTTGTATCATAACTTTAAAGAGTTTAGGAGAATTTCATGTGCTTTCACAAGAAATAATATCGTTAAAATGAATAATTGTTTCTCTACCGAGTTTGCGTGTCCTCAAATTCGACGTAAAAAATGTTTCTTTCGACAAAAATTAAAATCACAGTTGTATAAAAACAATAGAACTAATGATGTGCAAATGTGAGAGAAGTGGAATTAATACATTACAATTGTTCGTCCCGAGGGCAGGCTCCCATGTGGTCTAGTGGTTAGGATTCACAGCTTTCACCCAGGCGGCGGGTTCGATTCGGCATGGGGCAACTTGGGTTCCCATGGTGTAATGGTTGCCGCCTGAATAAAGCTGATCCAGTTCAAATCTCGGTGGAACCTTATATTTTGCAACAGATCGTATTGAAACCTAATACAATATACATCTCGAATTCAGAACTGGTAAGAGTTGGAAAAGACGGAATATTTAAAAGAAAATAAAAATTTTGAAGATAAAAACATTAATTTTCTATTTATATAAAAGTAACAAGGGCCTATTAGGGAGCAGGGTAATTTTTTAATGAGGCTAATAAATTTTAAAATTTCTGTTGAATAGTTTGTTTTCATTCGTTTAAATTTAATGTTCTTTTCAGGCATATGTCAAAAAAGGTATAAAAATTCAATCCCAATTTATACTATGCACTATCGAATCGCGCACAAAGTATTTCAATAGTCACGAAGGATGATAACGCATGTAGCGACTTCTGAAAACATTTAATATCCCGTTACGGTTTCAAAAACAGGATTTGTAGGAAAACTATTTAAGAATTCTTACACAAACAATTAAGTACCCATGTATAAAATTCCATATGTCCGCCGAGCCTCGGTAGCGCAGTAGGCAGCTCGTCAGTCTCATAATCCTCGGAGAAATCTGAAGGTCGTTAGTTCGATCCTCACCCGGGGCATTTGGTTTTGATTTTAGGAGCCGTCTTAGATTGAAAGCGTCTGTCTCGATCGTAAATGCTTATGATCTCGAAATATTCATTTCACTTTTGATTTGATGCAATGGATTGCTTTTCTCTTTAAAAAATTCAAAGTTATTTACATTTCGAGAAAGATGATGTAAAATATTTGTTTCGGTAAACATGGATTAAGAACTAGAAATCTGACTAAAAATACTTCAAATGTTGAATTAAAAATTACATAAAGGAATACAGACGTTGTACTTTTAGGAAAAGCGGGATGTGTTTCAAGGGAATCCCATGTGGTCTAGTGGTTTAGGATTCTGAAAAGCTCTACTCACCCAGGCGGCCCGGGTTCGATTCCCGGCATGGGAAACTTGGGTTCCATGGTGTAATGGTTAGCACTCTGGACTCTGAATCCAGCGATCCGAGTTCAAATCTCGGTGGAACCTTATATTTTGCAACAGATCGTATTGAAACCTAATACAATATACATCTCGAATTCAGAACTGGTAAGAGTTGGAAAAGACGGAATATTTAAAAGAAAATAAAAATTTTGAAGATAAAAACATTAATTTTCTATTTATATAAAAGTAACAAGGGCCTTTTGAGGCAGACGAAATTTTTTATATGAGGCTAATAAATTTTAAAATTTCTGTTGAATAGTTTGTTTTCATTCGTTTAAATTTAATGTTCTTTTCAGGCATATGTCAAAAAGGTATAAAAATTCAATCCCCATTTATACTATGCACTATCGAATCGCGCACAAAGTATTTCAATAGTCACGAAGGATGATAACGCATGTAGCGACTTCTGAAAACATTTAATATCCCGTTACGGTTTCAAAAACAGGATTTGTAGGAAAACTATTTAAGAATTCTTACACAAACAATTAAGTACCCATGTATAAAATTCCATATGTCCGCCGAGCCTCGGTAGCGCAGTAGGCAGCTCGTCAGTCTCATAATCCTCGGAGAAATCTGAAGGTCGTGAGTTCGATCCTCACCCGGGGCATTTGGTTTTGATTTTAGGAACCGTCTTAGATTGAAAGCGTCTGTCTCGAACGTAAATGCTTATGATCTCGAAATATTCATTTCACTTTTGATTTGATGCAATGGATTGCTTTTACTCTTTAAAAAATTCAAAGTTACTTACATTTCGAGAAAGATGATGTAAAATATTTGTTTCGGTAAACATGGATTAAGAACTAGAAAACTGACTAAAAATACTTCAAATGTTGAATCAAAACTTACATAAAGGAATACAGACGTTGTACTTTTAGGAAAAGCGGGATGTGTTTCAAGGGAATCCCATGTGGTCTAGTGGTTAGGATTCCTGGCTCTCACCTACGCTACCCGGGTTCGATTCCCGGCATGGGAAACGTGGGTTCCATGGTGTAATGGTTAGCACTCTGGACTTTGAATCCAACGATCAGAGTTCAAATCGCGGTGGAGCTTTTACATATGACAATAACATAGGATTTTTCACCTCTCACTAAGGTTTTATCCCCTTCAAAATAAATCGGAATCTGAAAGGGGTTATATAAGGTGATAACTACTTTTAATGCAAAAGCCTGTATCATGTAGAATTTTATTTCCAAGAAACACAGTACCCAGCGAAAGCACTGAAATACGTTTTGTATCATAACTTCAAAAGAGTTTAGGAATTTCATGTGCTAAAGAAGTAAACATCGGTTGAAATGACCATTGTTTTTCTCTACCGAGTTTGCGTGTCCTCAAATTCGACGTAAAAAATGTTTCTTTCGACAAAAATTAAAATCACAGTTGTATAAAAACAATAGAACTAATGATGTGCAAATGTGAAATTGGAATTAATACGTACAATTGTTCGTCCCAGGCCGAGCTCCCATGTGGTCTAGTGGTTAGGATTCCTGGCTTTCACCCAGGCGGCCCGGGTTCGATTCCCGGCATGGGAAACTTGGGTTCCATGGTGTAATGGTTAGCACTCTGGACTCTGAATCCAGCGATCCGAGTTCAAATCTCGGTGGAACCTTATATTTTGCAACAGATCGTATTGAAACCTAATACAATATACATCTCGAATTCAGAACTGGTAAGAGTTGGAAAAGACGGAATATTTAAAAGAAAATAAAAATTTTGAAGATAAAAACATTAATTTTCTATTTATATAAAAGTAACAAGGGCCTATTGAGGCAGACGAAATTTTTTTAATGAGGCTAATAAATTTTAAAATTTCTGTTGAATAGTTTGTTTTCATTCGTTTAAATTTAATGTTCTTTTCAGGCAGAAAGGTATAAAAAATTCAATCCCAGATTTATACTATGCACTATCAGATCGCGCACAAAGTATTTCCAATAGTCACGAGAAGGATGATAACGCATGTAGCGACTTCACAAAGCTGTTAATATCCGTTACGGTTTCAAAAACAGGATTTGTGGAAAACTATTTAGAATTCTTACACAAACAATTAAAACACCCATGTATGCGAATTCCATATGTCCGCCGAGCCTCGGTGGCGCAGTAGGCAGCTCGTCAGTCTCTCATAATCCTCAGCGGAGAAATCTGAAGGTCGTGAATTCGATCACCCAGGGGCATTTGGTTTTGATTTTAGAACCGTCTTAGATTGAAAGCGCGTCTGTCTCGAGCGTAATGCTTATGATCTCGAGAAATATTCATTTCACTTTTGATTTGATGCAATGGATTGCTTTTTACTCTTTAAAAATTCAAAGTTATTTACATTTCGAGAAAGATGATGTAAAAATATTTGTTTCGATGTAAACATGGATTAAGAACTAGAAAACTGACTAAAAATACTACTTCAAATGTTGAATCAAAACTTACATAAGGAATACAGAGGGGTTTTTTTAGGAAAACGAATGTGTTTCAAGGGATCCCATGTGTTAGTGGTTGGGATTCCTGGCTCTCAACCCGGTTCTTCCCGGCAGGGGAAGGGGTTCCATGGTGAAAAGGTTAGCACTCTGGACTTTGAATCACGATCGAGTTCAAATCCGGGGAAACCTTTATTGCTTTTACTTTGACAAAAAATTAGAGTTGTCACCTCTCAAAATTTTTTATCCTTCAATAAATCGGAATCTGAAGGTTATAAAGGTGAAAATTTTTTAATGCAAAAACCCTGTATGGGTAAATTTTTTTTCAAAAACACAGTACCAAGCAAAAGCAAATCTTTTTTGTATCAAAAATTTAAAGTTTGGGGGCATGTGCTTTCAAAAAAATGATTTTGGGGAAAGAATAATTGTTTCTCTACGATTGGTGTTAAATTCGACGAAAAAAATGTTTCTTTCGACAAAATTAAAATCACGTTGTATAACAATAGAACTAATGATGTGCAAATGTAGAAAAATTTGGGAAATTAAAACGTACAATTGTTCGTCCCGGAATCCCAGTGGTCAGGGGTTTAGGTTTCCCGGGCTTTCCCCAGGCGGCCCGGGTTCGTTTCCCCGGCTGGGAAACGGGTTCCATGGTGTAATGGTTAGCACTCTGGACTCTGAATCCGCACCCGAGTTCAAATCTCGGTGGAACCTTATTTTGCAACAGATGGATTGAAACCTATACATATACATCTCAATTCAGACCTGGAAAGAGTTGGAAAAGACGGAATTTAAAAAAATAAAAATTTTGAGAAAAAAACATTAATTCTATTATAAAAAAAGTAAAAAAAGGGCCTTTTGGGCAAACGAAATTTTTAAATAGCTAATAAATTTTAAAATTTCTGTTGAATATTTTGTTTTCATTGTTTAAAATTAATTTCTTTTCAGGCATTTTTTAAAAGGTTTTAAAAATTAAATCCAAATTTTAAATTTGCCTATCAAATGCGCACAAAGTTTTCAATAGTCAGAAGGATGATAACCCCTTTATCGGCTAATATCCGTTACGGGTTGAAAAACCGGATTTTGTAGGAAAATTTATTTAAAATTCTTACACAAACAATG
>BMAV01025001.1:0-12649 GCA_019973955.1 Trichonephila inaurata madagascariensis | reverse complement strand
TAGCGCTGTGTGTGTAATTATTCTTTTCCTACGGCATGAAACAATTTTAGGAATTAATTTCTTTAATCTTTTTTTTAAATCAGTATATGGAGATGAATCTGGCATAAGATTTGGATAACGGTTTTATTACTTTTAACATAGAAATATAATTTTGTTTTCACGCTATATGTTAGGAATAAACGGTAAATAATTCATTTATTATTATATTACAGCACCAATTAAGAAAGAAAGATTCGAGTACTTAAATATTTAAGGAATAAATGGTAAATAATTCATTTGTAATTGTATCACTGCACCAATTAAGAGCGAATCATTGAGTGCTTACATAGATATTTACTCTGGAAAAAATATCTGTAAGTGATTTCTTCTGAGCATTTCTCTTTATCCCCATCGTAAATGTCTCTAGTGTAATCAATTATACCCACTCCTTTAATTAATTGCCAGTATGGGATAAACATCACACAGTTTATCTTCCTGCTTCAGAATTCATTGTGGAAGGAGATTTTGAAATCAACAGCTTACTAAATGGCATCCCGCTGCGTTACGCCATTAACCACTTCCCTTTTTCAGTCTTGTTGAATTTAACACCTCTGTATGAGAGTCAGAAGAAAGATGGCTGGCTATAGAGATTTTTTAAGAATGTTTGAAGTAAGCATCTTAACATATTTTCCGTTGAATTTTGTTATTTAATAGCTTTTTCTCTAAAAGTTCTTAGTTAGAAAAACAGCATTTAATGCATTTGAGCTGAAAAATTGATTTATTTGAAAGGAAGTTATTTTTTGAGTTTTGTGGGTTTGACGAAAGTGCTTTATAGTGTGCCGATTAAAATATCAATTATAAAATGATTTTAAAATATTTAAACATCAGATTAATAATATTCGAGTCCACAAATTAGATAAGGACTAATTATTTAAGTTTATAATTTGTAAACATTACGCTTCTCATTTGTGTGATGAAATTTAATAAGGTATTCGCATCTATGTTTGGAACCGTGGTTTTGAAAACGCATATGAATGAATAATATTTTCCGAATTTAGTGACATCTGAATTAGAATATATATATATATATAATTGTTTTCAGAATGTTATAACAGAAAAAAAATGTTTAAACGCATTTTTGGCTAAGAAATAAGGAAAGAAGGATATATTTTTTAAAAACTCTCCTTTTATGAAAAAGGCTTCTATAAAAAGAATATTTTACCTACATCAAGCTAAAAATTCCGTAGAGAGCTTGAGCAAGAATTTTTGAATTATATAATTTTGAAGTGGATTTATTATTATTTTAATATATCACTACAGAGAAATTTTAACGAAAAAAGCACCAGTTATTATTTCAATTGATAGTACCTCAGTAAATAATATGAATTTTCAAAAATCCTAGCTAAAGTTCTGTATAGAAGTCTTAGCTATATATAGGCAAAATACTATCATTATAGAAGCATTATTCATAAAAAGAGAGTGTTTTGAAAATATGTCATCCTTTCCTCAATTTTAGCCAAAAATTGCATTTAAATAATTTTTTTTTATAATAATATTCTTAAAACAATTTTATATGTATATTTTAATTCATGACATTAAATATCGAAAACATTATTTAAATTTTATGCTTTAAAATCACGGTTCAGAAAATTGCGGATTAGGTATCCGACTACGTTTGGAACCTGGGCTTTAAAAGGATAAATGGATAATTTCGAGATTTGGGGTCACTTAGATTAAATTCGTATAAAATTGTTTTAAGGATTTTGATAAAAATTTTAATACAATATTTCGGCTGATTTTAACTTAAAATAACCTTTTTCCAAATGTTTTTTTTGTGAAAAATGGTTATATTTTAATATATTTTCCCTTATATAGCCTCGACCCCCTGTACAGAGGTTCAACTATGATTTTTGAAAAATTCAATTATTTTCAGAGTTACAACCATTTGAAAAAATTATCGGCGTTTTTCTTAAAATTTCTCCTCTCTATTTGTGTAAAAACCGGGAAAAACCCCAAATTTCCCTAAGTTATATATTTCAAAAATTCTAGTTGAGCCTCTGTGCAAAGGTCTGAGCTATATACAGGAAAAATACTATTTATAATGGAAGCATTTTTCACAAAAAGAATATATTTTGAAAATGGGTCATTCTATGTTCTTTTTTTCAAAATTTTTGGCTTAAATAATTTTTTTTGTAAAGTATTTTAAAACAATTTTATATACATTTTCAACAAGGACACGATATAAAAATATTATCCATTTATAAGCTTTTGCTAAATCACGTTCTGAACGTAGTCGGATACCTTAATTATAATATTTTGAATTTATATAATTCATAAGTTTTAATTTCTATACAAGAAAAAAGAGCTGGGGGGGGTATTTTTCCCTTCCCGATTCTAAAATACGATAATTTATTAATAACTCTTTTAAAACGAAAATTCAAATATTTAAATCGAAATACAACAAATTTTAAAAAGCAACTGAAACAATGTAATCATAACTTTTTTACAAAATGAACTTGCTTTTGATGTAAATGGTTGAATAATGGATTTCTCTATCTTCTATATGCTTGAATAAAAGATGGAAATTTAAAACTATGTAATTTACATAATGCATATCTAATAAAGATAGTAAGGTAAGTATATAAGCATGAATGATGCGTATTTTGTGTGGTCCTCTGTGGTTTGGCCTCCTCCAATTACTGCGCTTTGGATCCTCCCCTGATTCTATCTTATTGAATGATTGATGACAAGAGAAAGTTTTCCCGGGGAAAAGTTTTTGGGGACACACCACTGATTTTGTATATAAACATATACTGACATTTTTTTTCACACGGGGGATATAACTTTTTTGGACCCAAACAGGGGAACAAGTGTTTATGAATTTACGACGGGGTCGGACAAAAAATGGCACGATGGAACCAAACAACCACGAAAAAAGTTTTTTCAAGGGAAAAAGAGAAAAAAATTCCCTCACCAAAAAAAGCATGTACATTATTTTACCTTTTTTTTATAATTACCCTTTGATGTATTTATTTAATAATAATATCTTGATTAATGTAATTGATAATTTTTATATACAATTGTCTTTTTATTAAGAGTTTGACAAATTTTCTAAAAAAGTTCCTTAAAACTACTATAAGTCAGTCAAAAAGTTTTTTTTAAGGGGCTCCAGGGGCAAAAGTTTACCCTTCTCGTATACGCCTTTAAAAAGCCCCCAACAATTTTTTTTTTCCAGGAACAAAAAAAAAAGCAAACAATAAAATTTTTGTTAAGTAATTATCATTTAAATTTAAAAAATTATTTTTAAAAAATAATTTTTATTAATTGATAAATTAATTTTTAAATAAGTAGTATTTAATTTAAAAAAATAATTAGTAAAATGTAAGCATCATTAAAAAATAAAAAAATTAATTTAAAAAATGATAACAAAAAATAAAAATACCATTACTTAATTAATAATTATCATTAATTGATAAAAATAATTGCTTAACGAATACTTATTATTAATTAGTTTATGATTATCATTAATTAATGACATTAATTGTTTAATAAATACTGATCATTAATTAATAAAATTAATTATTTAATAAATACTTATCATTAATTCATATTATTATCATTACTTAATATTATTAATATCATTAATAAATGAATTAATTATTGAATATATGATTATCATTAATTAATAAAAGTAATTATTGAATAAATAATTTTTTAACAAACCCTTAAATTTTTGTACTATATACTGGGTTAAATCAATCGAAAAAAATTTAAAAGGGTTTGGGGGGGGGTGACCCCAAGACCCCATCCCCTTGTGGAAACACTGCTGAAAAAAGAAACATGTCATTTATAATTCATCATGTACAGTGGCGTAACTGAAAATATAAGGTCCCCCTCCCTCCTGCAAAGTCAGGCTTTGGGGCCCAAACCGGATCTTACAAGATTGCAAAACCATCCCTAATGGGCTTGGGTCCTTAGAACCCCGGCTCCCGCAATGCGGGGGTTTTTCGGGGGGTTTACGTTACGCCCACTGATGATGTAAAAACCTGATTAAATTGTTAAGGTTTCTTGGTGGTTGCTTATTTCATGGTACGATTTATATAACAATCTTTGATTTAATAGATTTTAAAAATTTTTTCGTTTCTTCCCTATGCTTTTGGTCATAAAAAGTTTTTGTTAAAAACAAAAAGTTAACCTTTTTAAATTTTTTAAGGAAAAAATTTTAAAAAAATTTACAGTGAAAAAAACCCTCCTTAACTTGGGGACACAAATGAAATTTGATTTACAAGTATGTCGAACAATGTCTAACAAAATTTGGTATGGGTTTTGAAATAAACTGATTGAGTTTTGTAAAATATTTTTTTCCCGAATGCTTATTGAAAATTCCTCGAAAAATGAGTAAATTCTAAATTCAGCTATTTTAAGTATTGCTTTGATTAAAAAATGCATACCAGTTTTTGTTACGTGTATAAATAGCAATCGTTAGAAAAACATTAAAGCATTTTGCACAATATAAAAAAAAAACTATAGCATATATAAAGAAAAATGAAGACAAATTTGTGATTTTTACTTTCTGACGTAACGTTTAAAGTTTATTTGGCATTGGGATGTGAACAAAAACAGAAAAAATAGTTATCATAATTCTAGGTTTTTGTTTAACTTAGAGCTTTCAAATTTTGTGAGATTATAGAAAGATATATAAAGAATAATTTAGGCCAAAAAAATTAATTTGATTTTTGGAATAACTTGTGTTTATTGAATTATATTGTGTAACCTTAATGCTTTGCCAAATTTGGCTTTCAAAGACGTATCGGAAACAATTTTAAACATTAAGCTATGTTTAAATATTAGAAGAAATTTACTCACGCACTTTTTTCTTTCTCTTATCGCACAGAAAATATAATTTATAACTGAACCTAAGTATTTTTTTTTGTACTTACTGAAATATTTTCTTTTTATATTAGTTTTTCAATTGTACTGATTTGCTCTCTTTTCCAAATAAATATCTGAAAGTTTAATTTCAGCGGTAAAGTTAATAATACCGTGAATTTAAATGTACATTTTTTTTATTTACCATTAAATTATTCTAATTTTTCAGGTTTTATTCTTATGCTTTCCTTTAGGTCATATTGAAAAGTTTTTAAATTAGTTAAAAATTTAATTTAAAGAGTTGCATAATTTAAAAAATAAAAATAATCAGAGATGAATAGAAAAGAGCATTGCAATTTTAATTTTTCTCATTCTTTCAATTTTTATCATCAAGAAACACAACTGAATCGTTTGTTCTTTTCAGAATTTCTTTCCCTTATTCTTATTTATATAAGACCGAATCGAAAGCTGCTCTTAAATATCAGTTTTATCCATTTTATTTCCATTCATTTGTCATTCAAATCCATTACCATTTTGTTAAAACAAGAAACAAAAGAACATATTTCAATTATTTTCATCCTAATGCTCTGGCAGCTCGTAAAAAAAATCAGAACCGAGTAAATGAACATTAAAAAAATCTCCAAGTTGGCAAGTCTCATGCTTTCTGTCTAATATTTTTCTTAAAATTACCAAGGCAAATGTAACTACATGTCATTCCTAAATCTTAACTGCTCTTTCCTTTGTCTGATGAGAATAAATGATAACATACTGGCCGTCTTACAGAACTGGTGATTAACTTTAAAGACTGAGTCATCATGAACTTGTAGTGATCAACGATGCTGTGTTTCTACCACGGTCACACGAGCGATCCTCCCCAACCATTCATTCCCTTTAAGAAATGAGTTCTGTTGACTTAAGCAATGAGCTCTGCTTTCTTAAACATCCCTTATCGATGGAAGGGCATAGGGAGGGTAACCAGCAAATTGCTCTTAATCGTAGTATTTTACTGATAAGCTTTACTGAATTTCATATGGGGTGGTTTTACGTCTCAACTTGAAGTCACGAGCGGCATGTTTTGTCTAAATTTTCCGTTTTTGTTGTTCTTCAGCGGATACCAGGTTCATCGCATGTGTAATGATGCATAACGCTGTTTTCTTTTTTTAATTATTTGTTGATGATTCAGATGGGTGGGAGAAATCAATCCTTGTATTCAAAATTTTTGGTTTTTGTGATAGTGCGTGGAGGTTGAATTGGTTGGCAATTCGATTAATTCCAAGGTTATCTTATTGTCTTTAATGTCAGTAAATAAAAATGTTCTCTAAAAAAAAATCCAAGACTTAACTTTTTATGACAGTTGAAATAATACGAAACATAAATAAAAATGTAATCTTCCCAGTTTTATATTTAACTAGCAGCTGTGTTTTTCAAACTTTTAAGCGAACTGTTGCCTATAACTCGCAGGTGTTGTCATCCAAAACATATAAAAATTTGGAATATCGCTTGCTCAAAAGTAAAAAAAAAAATCTATTGCTTTTGTTTTAGTTAAATATTTTATCATTTTTATATCAGCCGATACGGATAGTATATTGTGAATAAATTTGTTTTCCATTTCTTTTTTTCATAACAAATATATATAATGAATCGTATTTTTCCCAAGACAATTTTTATACCCAATACAATTATCTCACAAAATCGGGAAATTTTACTTCCGATATTTTTTAAAAAATGTTTATGCTTTAACTTTAGTTAACTGTTGATGTATGTTATGAAGCTCCATATCGAAATATGACAATTTCTTTTAAAGTTTGGCAAAATAAAAATTTGTACCCGATTTTGATGATTATTTCTGTGTTAAATTTATAGCAAGTTTCTGCATAGTCCAAATAAATTTCGAATGGTTACATTACTTTTAGACCTTTAATTACAGAGTAATTAAAGGTGTAACACAAATTCTGAATTAGATAAAAACTATAACACCGATAATATTAAAAAATATAATTACGAATGATTAGCCATTTTTCTTGTTATAGTTTTAATCCCTATTTAGGAAAAACCTCGAATTTTACTCGAATTTTTATATAGAAAGGATGATTCATTTTTAAGCAAAAAAAAAGTGGGGACTTTTGCTTTTGGGGTAAAAGTGAACTGAAAGTATTAATTCGAGCAATTCATAAATTAGTCATTTTAAAGGAAATTCAAAGCACTATACAATACTACTTTGCATTGTACAATAGTAATAATAATTTTTTGTTAAGTATTCCAGCAAAAATTAAGACAGTAATAAATTCTTATAACTAACACATCAATGTTTGAAATACACGTTCCTAATGCCTTTTTCTTTGAGACAGCTTCTTTCGTAACATTTTTCAATCTATATTAATACTAGATTAAGATGCTTAATCAAACTCTCCCCCACTGATTAAATGTACAAGTAAATGTAATTATGTGTGTAGGAAATTACTTAATTTAATTAAATGGGATTCGGAAATGTGCTTTTTTATAAATATCTGTCGTTTTTTTCTAACTATTAAGTAATGTCTCAAACATTCGAGACTTTCTGAAAATTTTTGCTTCATTGAGTTGAGCTAAGAATAATCACTAAAGTACATTGAAATTCTTTCACAGTGCGGAACATAATTTTTTCATCTTTTTACTATATACTCTCAGATTATTGCTTTTGAGCTTAGCACAAAACGAGTAAAACGCATGCCCAGTCATTGAATAAGGAATAAAACTGACCGATAGTTAATTTCCTGCTTCAATAAACGAGATTATTAAAGCTCCAGTATGGTGTGTTTACATTACCACTGGAAAAATATTTAACCTTAAGACTTTGTTGGAACTTTATCTATAAACCTGTTAGCCTTAGGGGGCCATAGTTGTATTATCTTTAAGATTTTCTTCAATTCTAAGCGTTGATGTTTTTGGTTAAGTAAATTTCGTTTTTTAAATGTGTCTATATTTTATTGAAATCAAAGTGTTTAAAATGTGTGAATAAATTTGTCTTAAGATCACTAGAACTAAATATAAAAGTAATTCGGCTAGCAGTTAAAACTTTTTAAATTTGGAAATCTTTATTGTGTGTGTGCTTTTTTTTACTTGTAGTTCTCTTAAGTGAATGTATGTGTTAATATATATCATAAAAATACTTTTGCTGAAAGTTGCTCTAATAAAAATAATTTTTAATTTTATATAAGTGTTGTTTTTGTAAGACTCAATGAATTAAATTTAAACTTTAAAAGAATAGAAAGTTTGTCAAAAAATTATATATAGATAGAATACAGTATTCCAAATGAAATCCATATAAATAGTTCTCAATAAAACACAAAATAATATGAATAAGCGATAAATGTGCAACTCATTTAAGGTACTGATTCGAATGTTATAATGAACTTTTATATCAGAGGAAAACAGGAACGTATATGTACACACATAAACAAACAGTAATCTTGGTGTTGTTGCAAGAATTAATAAATTACTCTATTTTAACAGCATAAAGGTGGTTAATTGTATAGCATGCTAAAAAAAGTGTCCAAGAAATGAATATTGTATGTGAAACCAGCTTAAAATTTATTTCCGAACGAACTATAATGTCATGCCTCAAAACAAATCCGTTTCAGCTGCGTAGTTATTCATGTTGCAGACAGTATTTTTAGCCGAGTTTAGTTATTCCGATTCAAAACATATCTTAATTCTTTCGGCACCAATGCTTTTTTTAAGTACAAATGTCATGAAAAATATTCTTCTTAATCCAATTACTCTGTGGGTGAGTACACAATTAAAAATAGATCAGATTCTAAATTTATGTATCTCTGCTTTTATTTAAAACATAACCAGGTTTAATGTTTACTAACTGTTTTTTTTTTACTCAAGAGTTTAATACATTTATGAAGTCATCTAATGTATTTAAATTTGTCTGATATATAAATAAGTGTCTGACAGTAATACTCTAAAATTTCGTAGAGAAATAAAAACTTTGTATTGATATGTCGTTAAATATTGTATGCAACAGAAGAAATGATAATTTTTCGAATGTAGCCGAGTAAAATTAATTTTTGATAAAAGAATGAGTAAAGTATGTTTATTTAAAAACAGAACAAAATTATTTCAAGAAAATTATTTATTACACGGCTTTGACATTGTTGAATCGTAATTTTCTCTCTTTTTTGCCAATGAACCCAATTTACCCCTAATAATACTTCTATATATATGCCCTGCATTAGTTTAATACAATCTACATTGATTCATTTTCGTAAGGAGATCTTAATAAAATAAATTGTTTTATTGCTTACACACAACTAATAAATAAAGCTTTTCAGTAGTATGCAAATGCGTGATGTTTGATTCCAGTTGGCAAAATTCCAGAAATTTAAATTATGTTGGTCAGAATGTGTAATTAAATCTTTACTCTTTTTTGAACTGATATATTATTTTAAATGGAACGATGTAGTTAGATAATTGTACTGAATAAAACAATAGACATCTTGAATTTCGAATTATCATTCTTCAAATTCATGTTTAATGCCTTTTATTTTTGTTACGTAATTTGATATAATAAACAAAAACTTTACATTTACAATTCTTAAAACGTAATCTCATCGTCACAAACAAGACAATTTAGAAGAGTTGCATTTTATTCACGTAGTGCAGACAAGATCCAGCGTTATCAGTCAACTACATTACAGACATTAACACTCGAAAACAAAACCCATAATCTGCATCCTAACCAACTAATCCTTATACATGCATCACTCATCATTCACCTGCAATTAAAGCACTCGAGTAGTTGAAGCAAACTTAACTCTCGCTCTAAGTGCATTTTTATAATCTCTATTCTGATGATGTTTTGTGACGCGAACTGTAATCAATGACTTGATTCCTGCTATTACTAATTGGACTCGTTCATCCGAAAGGAATAAATAAGTGGCTCTGAGGACGCTGTGATATAAGTCTTTAAAAGAAGAGTTTCGTTTCTTTTTTCCTTCTTGTTTGCAACTCCCTCCTGATTGGCCGTCCCAGTTGACTGAGGCACCTGCTAGATTTGTGAGTTTCTTCAGTCTCAACTTAGCTTTTCAACTCCATGGATCAGTGAGTTCTCTGTGGCATCCACACGACTTGCACGTGGTTAAGGAGAGTACAGAAGTTTGACAGGACGGGACTCATCGCACTTATATTCCGTTTTTTCTAGTTTTTTTTCACCCACCTGTCAGAGATCAAAAAACGTAATTTTTAGGTAAGAATTGTGTGTGTGTGAATTAATTTTTATTATTTTATAAATTATTTATTACTTGTATGCTTCGTTTATTCTTTCCTATTCTTTTTTCATGTTTTCTACTCGTAACATCTAAATATGAGTGTTTACTTTTCTTCCTGATTATGCAATGTGGAGGGATTAGTTTTTATTAGTGTATTAGTTTAATATGGAATTTATTAATTTGTGTAATATTTCATATTTTAATTGTTTACGAAACATTTAAGAGAAAAAGAAGCGTAGGATATTTGATAGAATTTTTATTATTTTTTTTATTTTTCAGACGTCTAGTCTGGAATTAAAGGATTCATTATACGGATAATTAATTTTTTTCTCTGTGAACTGTTTTTAAAAAGAATGTCTTTAATTAATTTTTTTATGGTTTTAACTTTAAACAGCTATGAGTTTTTTGAACATCAACGCATTTAGTTACATTATTTTTCTTGATTACTTAATATTGATTATTAATATTAAAAATCGTGTGTTAGTTCAAATGAGTACTTTTTTATTTTGTGTATTATTTGATGTTTTTAATATTGCTCATTGTTTACTGCAAATCTACAATTCAAAATATGAAATATGCTAACCTGTTTCTGGTTTTAGAATATGAAATAGTTAGTAGTATTTCTAAATTTAATTTAAGGAAATTTATTAGTATTAATTCGAAAATATTTCATTCTTATGAAACTATTGCAAATATCCTCATTTTTCTAACATTAAATTGAAAATTTTCATTACTAAATTATTACTGATTGAAAACTTATCAATATTAATAAATCATTAGAGGAATGTGACTATTGTTAGGTTTAGCTTTCAGTCTTAGTTTAAAAATTAAACTGATATTTTGAAAAAAGGATCTCATGGTCTTAAAGTTTTGATTTCGGAGAGTTTATTTTTTAAAATATATTTCTTGTTTTTATGAATTTATGGGATTTCAACTTGAGTGTTCTGTTATTTATCATTCAATTGTATTAATATAATGGGTATACTATAATGCGAACTGAGACTCATTTCCAAATTAAAAATTATTGCTTGTTTGTTTTATTTTGTTATCATTGGTACGAAAATGCTCATCTACGTATATCATTGATAATAATACAGAGATGGAGAAACAAAATGAATAGGAAGATAATTTTTTTGCTCAATTTATTTTTGTTCTTAGTTCTATTAGTCTATTATTATTTTAGCTTTGTATGTATTATTTTTTTATGTTATTCACAGCTTAAAAATACCGTATTTATTTGAATCTAAAACGCCATCGATTCTAAACCGAACTCCAAATTCTCAACGAGTTTTTGTGAAAAATGAAAAATAGTGCAATATGGTTTATCGATATCCAATGTTACGAAAATAAAATAAATTTAAAATGAGAACTAATAAGAAGTAAATAATTAATTATTTTACCAGTATTATAAACTTTTAAATACGTAATTGTAAACCTGTAATTGCTCAATCCAATGGATTTTTTTCCTTCGATTCTGAGCCGCATCCGATTTTCAGTAGCATTAACATTGGAAAAAAAGTGCGACTTACTTAAGTAGAGCTTTTATCTAGTTTAAAAATGGTTACGTGTTGAAATTTCTCAAAATTATTGAAATTTAGCTAATATTTTAACTTTCATATTTTTCTTTTATACTATTTTATTATTTTACATTTTTCTGTTCTACTATTTTACATTTTTCTGTTTTATTATTTTATTTTTTTCGTATTATATTATTAGATCGCATAGTAAAAAGGTACAAGTCAATTCTTGTATTGTAGTCCAGAGTTTAATAAGGTTTGTCCTTAAATACTGTCACTATGATGAAATCCCATTAACACATAGCCATATTTTGAAGCTTTGTGATTGAGAAATATTATTCGTGATCTTTTCTGTTTTATACTAGTGATTATATCTTTTTATTTTGACGTCGAACTGTAATTAAAGTAACTGGAAAAAGCCCATCTTTTATAGAGGGCAACTTATTGTTATTAATGTATTTTCCCTTTTTGCATTCAAGAAACCGGAATTTTTTATTAGTTACGTAGATGATGGCGTAAAATGATGCTTTTAGAAGACTTATATTATATACTTTTTAAATTAATGTTCGTAGAAATGTAATTTATCTTGCTTTGGGACAGAGTATTAAATTCTTTGGTACATTTTTTAAAAATTCATTCTTTTTAAGTTAAGTAATTTTAAAAAAGTAATTTATATATCTTGTTTTGTGGAACACAAAAGTAAGATTTACTTTTTCCCTAAACGCATTATTTTGAATTTTCTTTAAGACTACGCAGTATCCTGAAAATTTCATTTTTACGAAAAAATTTTTTTTTGCATTTTCTAGTGATCCGTATCATTGAGAAACTTGCCACGACATTTCATATCTGTTAGCAAATTAGTTTTTAAGATATTTAAAGTTTTATGAGCTATGGTTTTGGTTTCGTTTTCATTTTAAAGCATTTTCCTGTCTTAAATTGAATTAATTAAAATATTTTGAGCTTTTTAGTTTGAAATGGTTATTAATTCTAATTTTCATTACTAAATCAATTTTTTGAATGAGTTTTTTT
>BMAV01025000.1:0-21520 GCA_019973955.1 Trichonephila inaurata madagascariensis | reverse complement strand
TTTTAAATTTGAAATTGATTGTAAATTAACCTCAAGGTAGCGCAAAAACGAAACAAAGCATGTTTTGTAAAGACAAAAGTGATATCTCTATTTAATAAAATAAAAAAAAAAAATGAAAAAAATATGTGTTTTGACAGAATTCCTATTTTAACCTCTCTTAAAGGTACAACCTTCAAGGTAGTTTTATTTAAAAATTTGTATTACCTTTCACGTGCAAAACAAATTAATGGTTTACCACAAATTGAAAAAAAAGCAGCAATTTTTGATGTGTAACATCTTTCTTCTCGGTTGCTGGATATTTGGGGGGATATGGGCGAAGGGAAGTGTGTAACAGGATGTGATGGCCCCTATTTGATTTTGACCTATGAGAGTGCGTGGCTATGCCTTTCGCTACCTTCGCGGGGCCCAACTCTGTACCCATCAAGCACTCTCGAGGGCTTGACTCTTAAATCCGTTAGTCATGATTTTAGGGGACGTAAGTGCGGCAGAGAGAATGCTTATTTGAAAATGGACAGTGATTTTGGTGGTCATATACATTTCTTCGAATCAAACGGTTAAAAAAACGCATTATTGCACGGTTATTTCACGCATTGTGTACTTTTACCATATAACGAATGTGTTTTTGCTCTTTTAAAAAATTATCACTCGCTTCCCCTGATTTTAAATAGTGATTTTAATTTTAACTTATATTTGCCAAATGCTGAGTCACTCACAGCTTTTATGAATGATGAACTCAAGCTCGAAATGAACACAAATAAAAAAATTTTTGACTGCAAACCCTTTGGGTTTGTTGGCTTTGTCACAAGTATATGTGTCAAAGTTATCATAAGTCATTGTTCCGCTTTTCCCCCAAATTGAAAAAGAATAATTTTTTTGAAAAAATATTACATTACCCTTTTTTTAAATTAAATAAATTTTCATTAAAGATATAATTATTCGATAGAAAATTATTTCCCAAACATATGATTCTCTCAATTTTTAAAAAATTTTAATATTTTTTATTTTCCCCGTAAAAGAAAAAATTCGTTTAAATTTTTTTTTTTTCCCCAAATTTAACTTTTTTAAAAAAACCCTTTTACTGGAAAGATATATTTTTTGCTCCAAAAAAAAATAAACCCCTTAAGTTCATTTAGGGAAAAACTTTAATAAAAATAAGGAATTCAAAAAGCAAAACCCCGAAAAAGCATAGCCTCTTCCTGGACAAGATGTTTGTCTTGTTCAATCCCAAAACTCATGGGAAAAAAAAGCAGGTATAATCTTTTTAACTTAAGTTTTTATAAAAAAATATTTTTTTTTGATAGAAATTGGATTGGAAAAACATTTTTCCTTAATTCTTCACAAAAGAAATAAGAAAAATTAAATTTTGGTTGTTTTTGGAATACTTGTTTAAAAATTGAGACTTTTCCCTTTTTTAGATAAGGATATAAAAAAGGTTTTTATTGACTGTTTTGGAAGTGATTGGAATCTTTCAAATGTTTTATTTTTTTTTATAAATAAAAGAAATAAACAATAAAAAACCAAATACAATTTCTTAAATTTAACCGTCTCCTTTAAAATGATCAAACCCAAATTTTTAAAAATTTAAAAACTATATTTGACGATTTTAAAAAAAATATTGGGAAAATTTTAAGTATCTACTTTTTAAAATCAAAAATTAAATATTTCCAACTCTGTAAATAAGACTAATGAGAATAATTTTTAAATCATACGGACGATAAAATAAAACCCCGACAAATGTATGAACATTTATTTAAAAACATCTGATAAAGAGCTATTATGAATAACGAAATTTTTTAATTGGTGTTGAGTCATTAGGTATCTGTTTTAAGAAACTCATACTTTTCAAATGCTTCAATGTATATTTTAAATTAATTTTCTCAAAAAGGAGTTTTATTTTGCTTACAAAGTGTTCTTTGCAACTTTCTTTACACTCCAGATTCGCAATACTTTGAAAAAAAAAACTTTTTTATTATTAGAACAAAAAAGCATTAAGATTTTTTTTAAAATTTTACGTTTAATTTTAATTTTAGAATTTAGTGAAATTTCAGAAATAATTGTAGTACAAAATACTTTAACAAGAACAACTTTACTTATAAATAAAAGTTCTCAAACTTTCACGACCAGAATTCAAAATCCCATGAAAAAGAAAAAGTTGGGATAGACAATTGATTATTATTTAAGCACATTTAGACGAAGTAGAAGGGAAAAACGACATCTAAAGTACTCCGTAAAAGGAAAGTTATGTAGTGGATTTCTCATTCATAAAACGATTTTAAAGTTGAAGTATGTTCAGAAATAATTTGAAGAAGAATAAATGCTTACCAGAAGGTTTAATTACCGTTCCGTGTGATATTTCCCTTCAGTGTCGTAACGCAGTGTTTTCTAGTGCCCCTGGGGCGGATAACCCTCCCAAGGGGAAGGAGCATACCGAAAAAGATTAAAAATTAATTTACTGTAATAGTAAGAAAATATTTTCGACATAATAAAAATACACATTTACACTGATAGAATTTATTAGATTACTTCATCAAACATAAAAGCTTTCATTTCGATACATTCATTAGCTATCTGATCCTATAAAATAAATAAAAACATCACATTTTGTTTGATTTGCTGTAATCCCACGATGAGAGATTTTTACAAAAAGTTTTTTTAAAATTAAAATACTATTTCAGAGAAAAGACAAAACCCAGACCGAGAGAAACATTCTAGAAAGATAAAGAATTCATCTGTTTGACCTTCGAACTTACTGCTATGGTTAGTTCGTTCCTTTTTTTTATGTCTTTATTTTTCATTTAGGAAGTTGTAAATAATGCGCTAAACAAAAAGAGTTATATGACATTTCGAAAAGCAGAGAAAACATTTTTGAAGGATTATTTGGCCAATATTTTTTTTTAAAAGTATTCTGAAACATATAAAGCTAATGAAAACGTTTTATATAATTCATTTTAGAACTTAACATTCATAGTTTTACATTGATTAAAGATTTAACCCGGGAGCGTTCACGGGGTACAAACTACAAAAATTTGAACAAATAAAGACAATTTTGCTTTTCAGATATTATTCCTGTAACGTTCGGAAAAGTTTCTGTGATTTGTGTCCTTTATTAAGGTCGCGTACCTTAGAAACATTTTTATTCGGTTCTATTGAATTTTTCAAATTATCAATGAAGAAAGGTAGAAAGTAGGTAAGTATCCTTTTTTCTTCGTTAAATTATTAACTTGAATTGTGATTTTTAATGTGTACAATAAAAATAATTGTAAAAACTTGGGTGACTCCCTCACCCCGCAACTATTACCATTAGTATCGAATGTGCGTCTGTTCCGGGTTAAAACATTTTGAAGTCTTCGTTTTAAATATTTAAAAAACACAATTATTCTTATTGAATTTTTACATTCTTTTTCATTATTTAACATTATAATAAATACTAATTTGTGATGATTATAATTACACACCAGTTCGTTTAAATCTATTTTATAATATGAGCATTCATTTAAAAAATCATTTAATTTTTGTATTATTGCCTGCTTTGGTTTACTTCTTTCAATCCGCAAATGCCGACTGGGTGGCGAGGGTTTGTTTCGCCACTGCACCTTTAAAATTTTCGGGTTCCGACCCCAGCCCATTGGTGGGTTTTCGATGCAGAAAAAATACAGCGTCATTCCGAAACGCCAAAGTATGAATATTCGGTATGAAAAATCCCTTGAAATGCCCTGTTTGTCTTTGGCTGCCAAAATTTAAAAGAAATTTTTAAATTCAATTTTTGCATCGACAGAGCTCAAGCCTCCTTCTGAGGAGGGAAAACCCGCACAAATTATTGAGAATTGGTATCGCCTATTATACGGGGCGCACAAAAGGGTACCAGTTCTGGGAATAAGCTAGGGCTGCAAAGGTAAAAAATACCCAACATTTGCAATTCCCGTTTTTGCAGATGTCAGATAAATTTGCCAGACTCACGCAGACCGCGAGAATGTTAAATGTGACGGATATATGGTATAAAATAGACTAAAATTATTTTTCTAATGAATTTAAACTTTAGAAATGGGTATGGAAGAAATAAATCTTTTAAAAAATATCATTTACAATATGTCCAATTTAAAAATTATAGATGAAATAACATGATAATTTTCGATTAATTAAAAGTAATTTGTTTAAAATATTTTTTATAAAAATAATTTGTTTTAAAAAATATATACTTAAAAAAAAAAAACAAAATTTAAAACTTTCTTCTGAATTTGTACGGTTTATAATTAAGATCGTATGGTCTTTAGCAAAAGTTTTTATTGTGGGGGGCGATAAAAATTATGTTGAAAATTAGGTCACCAGTATTAAAGTTTGAGAAGCACTGGCGTAACGGATATGATTAGGGCCCCCCAAAGTGGTCAGGGTTTTGGGGCCCAAAAAATTTTAAAAATTTTTTTGGTGTCAGAGATTTGGGGCCCCCCGGGCCCTCAGCCGCAATGCGGAAGTTGCTGGGGTGTACGTTAGGCAACTGTCGTCTGTTGCACTGATTGAAATCAAACCACTGTCATGCGAATATATAATCAATCGGTTGCTAAAAGGTCACGCTGAGCAACATACTGGACTCCACGACCTTCCATAACCCTTTATCTACCGCATTATGATTTACTGCAGTTTTTTCATGCAATATATATATACATACATATATATATATATATATATATATATATATATATATATAATATATATATATATATAATTTGGGAAGGCCCCTACATTGAAAATTAAGGGATATACATAAACAAAAATATTCAACTTTAGGAAATTTAATCCATTAAAGCTAATTAATTATTTAAAGACATACCACCGTAAAATTAATTATATATATTCACTGTTCACTTAAATAAAGAGTTAAATCATTTTGTAAGGTCCTCATTAACATACAAAAAAAATAAGACACTTAAATTTTGACATTAACTTTTTTTTCGGGACAAAAATGTTAATCTTTGCAATCCGCTGAAAACGGAATTTCTTCAATAAAACTATTCGCCTTTCCCGCTAAAATACTCATCATAGTACCCGTCTCCATATATCTTGGAAAAGTGGATTTCAAAGCATATTCCTGATAAGTATTGTGAGAATATTCGTAAAATTTTTTATTCTATGTTATTTTAAAGTTAGTTGTACTTATAAGTACCGCGTCGGTAGATAAAGAGATAAACAACGCCTTAGAAAACACACGTATTGTAAGGTCAATCCTGCAAAACCATATGACCACATCATCAACTATTAGTCAGGAAATGAACATATTTGCAATAACCTAGTATGCGCACGCAGGTGCGGTGATGATTGCAGCAGCGTGGACTGTCAGTCTTGGGGACTTGGCCATCACTTCGGCTTCCCATGACAAAGCAGCATTGATAGAGACGGCGACTCAGGGGCGTTGAACGAAAAAACTAGATACAGGAGTGGCACAATGCCATCTTTTTAGCATAGTACCGCTTCTCTGCAATATTCTTATGACCGTATACCAGTGCTTCTCAAAGTTGCAATATTCGCGACCCAATATTCAATCCCAATTTTCATTGATCCCCCCTCATACAAAAACAATGTATTGAATTCAATAATACTATATTTTGATGCTAAGACTAGAATACGACTTTAACCTCTTAAGCACCAAACCGACGTAGATAAATATCTCGCTAAGGCAAAACATTAATTGTACCGGACATATATATACGACCTTTTCAAAGTACGATCTTTTATGTGCACTGCTATCCATAAAACTATTCCGAAGGCTTTGAAATGCAATAATAGGACCTTGACAATGTTCGCGAAGGATTTACTTATTTCAAATTTATTTGCTTTTATTCCCCCAATACATCACACACCGAAACCCACATGGGAAATGGTTGGATAACGTAGCAATTTTTAATGGAAAATTAAGGAATTGATTTTTAAAAACCCGGGAAAAAAAGTTATCAAGATATGTGTTAATTTTTATTTTTAATTATATATATATGACAAGTCCATAGAGTCACTGGTAATTAATAAACTTGTTCTTAACTTAGTATTGTTAAATTAATTATAAAATACATTGTGTAGCACTGATACATTTATAAGTTTAATATATCAGTGGAAATGTGTATTTTATTATATCAGAATGTATTTTGTTTGTTTACTTTCAGTAAATTAATAATTTTTTTAAAACAATCTTTTGCTTTGCACTTTTCAATATGCTCTTACCTCCCCCCCTCGTAGATTTGTTTCCCCCCCCCACAGTTTGAGAGACCCTGTCGTAAACTGGAGATCTCGAGAAGATCCCTCGACGCCTGCTTGCATTCTATATCTGCATAGGGACCCTACGCCTGGTATGGAAATAAGTGGTGGCTGTTGGATACAAATCCACACGCCCTTAGTTTGGATCGACAGTAATTTAAATGCCGATTGCTACATTTCTGAAATCTTACATCCAGTGGTTGTGCCATATTGTCGAGATCCGCCAAACTCCCTCTATCAACAAGATGAGGAGAGGCCACATATTTCACGCTGGGATCCGACCTTCCTTGATACAAGATGTATTCATTATTAACCTGGCCCAGTGCTTCTCAAACTTTCAATATTAGCGACCCAATATTCAATCATAATTTTCATCACCCCCATACAATAACAATGTATTGAAATCAAGAAGACTATACGTTGACCCTAAGACTACAGTACGACTTAAGCCTCTTAAGTAACACTAACGTATATAAACGTCTTGCTCAGTCAAAGAGGTTAACTGCCCAGAGCATATATATACATCTTTTCGGAGTACGATCTTTTTGTGCACTGTGCTATCATAAAATTATTCGAAGGATTTGGAATGCAATAATAGAACCTAGACAGTGTTTTCGAAAGACTTACTTATTTCAGAGTATTTTTTTAATTTATTCCTTTCCCCTTTGCTGCCCCCATCACCACCAATACATAACGTGGAAGACGGTGGTATTGGAGAGCGAGTAGCATTACATTTAATCGGCAGTTAAGGGATTAATTATAACCCGTACAAAAAATTATCAAGATGAGTTATATAAATCTTGCATATAATTTAATATATGACAACCCATAGGGTCACTGGTAATAATGAACTTGTTCTTAACTAACTTACTATTGTACTATTCTTAAATGAATTATAAAATACATTGTGCAGTTCTGATACTTTTATAAGTGATTATATCAGTGTAAATGTGTATTTTATTATCTTAGAATAATTTTAGTTGTTTACTTTCAGTAATTTCATAACTTATTTCAAATAAATATTTTGTTTTCGACTTTTCAACATGCTTGCGCCCCCCCTCGCGGAGTTAACACGCCCCCTAGGGAGGTGCGTGCCACAGTTGGAGAAACGCTACCCTGGCCTATACAGTACCCACATTTGTCACCCATCGAAAACATCTGGTTTCGGTTTGCAGAGAGAATGGCCCAGTACCCATCTCTACCTAATATGGTTGATGAAGTGTGGCGTAGACTTGAAGCAGCATGGAATTAGTTAATTTCCGTCACCCGGGGGGGGATAGCTTTTTCTACTAATTAATATCCAAACTCCTTGCAAATTTAATAATTTTGCTTTCATGCCATACTGTTTATGTACAGTAAATATCTTTTTTGCATTCGTTTTCTTTCATGATACAATTTAAATGGCCAGCAATCTAGCTGAAGAGAATTTAAAGGAACATTCAAAACATAAACTTATTACTTTAGCATTTTAAATTCTTTATTCTTTAATGGCTATTTCTTAAGTAAAATAAAATATTTGAGAAATATATTTTAAATACTGTCTCTTTCATAGCAACAAGTAATATAAAAAAAAAATTATAAGTCATTTCCTACTTAGATCAACAAAGAAAATTTTTATTTTAGCTACTTTTTATATAAATAGTTACAATTAATATAAATATGTATATACATTCGACAGAATCACAAGATTAAGTGATAATTAATTTTTATTAATTATCATTAAAGTATCGTATTGTCATCGAAAACAATCGTTTTTATAAAATTTCAATTGAACTGAATGCTTTAAAACGCCAAAAATGATGCCAACCTGCTTTATTTATAATTGAATAATTAGTTGTAATCAATTAATTTTTATTAATAATAATTAAATCATTGTATTATCATCCAAAATAATCATGTATATAAAATTTCAGCTCCATCGAGCGCTTTAAAATGTATTATATTAACGATTGAAAATTCCACCAAGATATATAAATAAATATATAGAGAGTGTGAGCTAATAGTAGGAATTGAATAAAACATGCCATTGTTTAAAGGACCGCATATTATTTCCCATTCCAATATATTTCATGTACCCTTGTTACAAAAATATTTAAAAAATACTTCAGTAATTTTAATTAATATTATTTTTTTTCTATTAAAAAGAAGATAAGAAGTAAAAGTAAATATTATTTCGAAAGTAAGAAAATTAAGCAAATATAATTATCTCGGAATAACGCGGAAAGGTATAATTATAAAATTTTCATTTTTGAGTAAAGTTATCATTTTTAATTAAATAACTTTATTTAAACTTAAACTTTTTTATAAAAGTTCAAGAATATTTTTGGAGATTAATATATTAATTTTTTAAATTCATGGAAATTAATTTCTTTAGAACGATAATTAAAACGGTTCTACAAATCTTAATTGGATAACTTTCAAAGTAAATTTTTACTCTGGAAAATCGCAATGTGCAAACATAAAAAAAAGAACCTCAGAAATAATTTTTTTTTTGTTGCAAATGCAGAATTTTGTTCAGAGAAAATTGAAATAACAATTTGCAAGATTGATTGCAACCGCTTGAAAATAAAATGCATTGTGCCGATTTCAGATATTTTACAACATTGGAAGGTTTATTGGATAGCAATAATTAAGCTAATAATTAATACTTTAGCAATAATTTAAGCAATTATGCATGCCATGTTTAGTAGGATAGCTCCCGGTTATAAGAAGAAAACAAAAATATTTTTAATTGGTACCTATCTATCCTGAAAAAATGTTACATGGCATGGAGATTAGGGTCAAAATAGTTAATAATAACAAAATTTAATATTGTCACAAATGGATTAAGTTTTCGGAAAAAATGGAAAAAAATACTTAATTTTAATTAGATGATTTTCGACACAAAATATATAATTATTTTTCTACTGTATAAAAAAAATAGATGATTACTGATTAGTTGGTGCTGAATATAGATTAGTTCAATGAACATTGTGACTAATCATAAGCTTAGCCTTTTCTTCTCGCTCCGTCTTAGGCAGATTGAAGCATTTTTCCGTCTTCCATTTTATTGTTTCCTATAATTTCGATAGTTGGTATTTTTTGAGAATTTAAAGTAAAAGAAGCTTTTTTACATGTACCTGACGTGAGTGTTTCTTTCTAGTAACTATTTAGAAGACGTCCTCTCAACACAATAAATAGTACTAAGATGCATGTTACTTTAAAAATAATGTCTTTACTTTATATACCGGGTGGTTATAATTAAAGTTACTCTAATTAGAGGTATGTAGAACTTGTTCTGCTTATCGGACTTTGATGAAACTTGGAATATATGCTATATGGACCATTTGGAAAAGATTTTTGGAATAAAAAAAATACTATAAATTTAGCCACCAGGTAGCTTTTATCGAGTATTCCTCATGCGAATCCGTAAAACCTCTATATAAACTTGCAGTCATAGCCAGAGAATATATCAGCGTGCTTTAAATAGAATAACCGTAATAACTCTTTAAGACTCAACTCGTACGATCGTGTGGTTTAGAGATCCTTATCCCTATAAACCCGAAATATTTTTTTATGTTTAAAAATTACACTTCTGGCCAAACAAAGTGCAACACCAAGAAGAAAAGCATCTCACAGTGAAATTTATTTGGCGTATAACATGTTGTACAAAGAAAATTACTGCATCTTGTGACGTGTGGATGATGATAAAATCAGTAGTTCACGTAGCCACCATTGTTGGCTATAACCACTGCCACAAGCCTCAGCAAAGAATCAAAGAGATTGTGGGTGTATCCTTGGGGTACAGCAGTCCATGTGGCTTCCACATATTGTAAAAGTTGATCTGGTGTAGTAGCGGGAGGTGTGTCCGGGCCATCAATTTGCAAGCATAGACCACACGTTTTCAATTAGAGATTAATGGGGAGAACAAGCAGGACCTTTGAATATTGCGTGCCACATGTGGTCATGCACTATCCTGTTGGAATATGGGTGATGGCAAGCGGTGAATGTATGAGTGGACCGCGAGCGCCAACACCTCAAAGTAGTGCTGGCTGTTAAGTGTACCGGTAATGTATACTAGTGGAGTGCGAACTGAAATCCTATACCACCCTAAACCATGGTATCGGGTGCATGACCATTTTGGCGATGCATAACGCAATAGGTCAGCAGCCTCTCACCACGGTGTCTCCAAACTCTAAACCGACCATCCAGATGTTGCTGGTAGAAGCGGGATTCATCAGTAAACACAATGTCTTTTCCCATTTCGTTGCCCATGTAAACCGTTCATCGCACCATCGTCGGCGCAAACACCTGTAGTTTCCATTCAAGGGTAAACGAAGCAATGGATGTCTTGCGGACATTTCACTCTTCTGCAAACGGCGTCGATTGGCACGAGTGGATACCGAATGATACGTAACAGACTGAATCTGTTGCGCTATGGTGCGGGATGTAACTGCACAAGCCATCACTTCCATGCACATAATCTAATTGCCATCATGGGTAGTGGTGCAACGAGAAGGTGGCGATCAGAACCGTTGATCTGTCTTTCCTCCTGAATCCAGCAATGACAGATCCACATCACAGTTGCTTGGTTTCGCCCAATAAGTTTCAATGATTTCTTTAAAGGCTAATCCTTTTTCCCTATTGGCTACTATTCTTCCTTGCTCGAATTCAGAAACTTAATCAAAAGACGCTCGATGTCTTCCACGAAGCATAGGTAAACAGCTTACGCAAAAAATTCATGTAAGAAACAATTACTGTACTTCAATCGTTCTTTCCTTTTGTAGCGCTTGCGGTGGCGCTACAGTCACCTATGATGTTTGTCTGCACTATAATGCTAACCATTTCCATATTTCATCATCGCCAACGCATGAAGTTGCTTTTACATGTTGAGCATGCTTCCTTCAGGGTGCTGCATTTTGCGTGGTCAGCAGTGTACATTCTCCTGGTTATTAACCGTTACTGTGTGTGTGACCCCGACAACGCTGGAAAAAATAATAAAATTGTTTGCTACCTTCTTGAACGTGGAGTGTTCAAGCACGAATTTGAGGTCTGGGACTGAAAGAGATAATACATTAGCGATTAAAGGGTCTAACATAGATTGAAGACACCAAAATTTCCTTTTATTTGCCTAGTATTACTGAGCTGAAATGTAGCTCAGAAGATAAATATACAGTTTAAACTTTTTTTTTCTTGGTACAAAAATTCCTTTACATAAATGTTTCTTTTTCATAATCCCTTAACATCAAAAAGCAAAGTATCTCTGAACATCAATAGAAAAAAAAAATTATACCTACTTCATGAAACAAAACGAAACAGAGATAAAACTAGATATCACGCAAGTTTATATTTGATGATAAACAGCTCTGTACATAAACACTCATGGACAAAAAAATTAGCGCACTAAAAATAATTGCGGGATCGTAACAACACTTGGTATGATGGTACATGATGTGAAGATATAACTGATTAGAAATGCAGCGTGATGGCGCATTACGTAGAGGGCGTTTAACGTCGTTCTCATTGGAATATAAAACAGGTAACCAAATCTTGTTTGAGTGTGTTGAATCGTTTACAAAGGAAGAGCTGATATAAACATGCCATAACGCCATTTTCGAAGATAATATGAGCAGTTGTCGCAGTTTGAGAGAGGGAAAATTATCGGCATGATGGAAGCTGGGGCTAGCTGGGCGAGTAGCTCGTCACCTAGGCCACTCTGATCGTTTTGTAAGGAGGTGTTGGGACCAGTGGATCCGAGAGATGTCATTTACACGAAGACCAGGCTCAGGATGCCCTCGACAGACAAGTCTCGAGAAGGCCGCCACATCGTAAGAAATGCACGCATACATCCAATTGCTTCATCGGCCGCCATCTAGGCACAGGTAGCACCTTCACTAAGGACCCTGTGTCTTCTAAAACCATACGAAGGCACCTGGCCGACGGACATTTGGAATCGGGGTGTCCATGACGTGTGCTGCCCTTAACGCCCACCCATCGAAGCCTTCGTTTGGAGTGGTGCAACGCGCGATGAAACTGAACTGCAGTGGAACGGAACCAGATTGTTTTTAGCGACGAATCCAGATTCAATCTCAGCAGTCATGACAATCGTGTTCGTGTGTGGAGACCCCGTCAACGCCTTCATCCTGCCTTTACTTTACAGCGACACACCACTCCCACAGCTGATGTGATGGTATGAGGTGCCACTATCTACAATACACGGTCACGCCTAATATTGATCGTGGTACCATGGCAGCCCAGTGGTATCTACATGACATCCTGCAACCACATGGGTTGCCACTCATGCAACGGCTTTCAACTAGACAATGCTCGGCCTCACACGGCAAGAGTTTCACAAGATTGTTTTCGCACTGCTACTACCCTTCCTTGGCCTTCCCGATCTCCAGATTTTTCTCCACTCGAGCATATGTGTGATAATTTAGGACAACGAGTTGGAATGAACTAGAGGCAAGGTTAGAGCAAATATGGAACGAAATGTCTCAAGACATCATACAGAACTTGTATGCCTCAATGCCCGATCGTATCGCATTGTGTATTCGCGCTAGAGGGGTTTCAACAGGTTATTAAATTCTTCGTTCTTTTTCCTTTTTCTCTGAAATAAATGATCTTTTTCATTGATGTTCTAATCATTTACTTATGTCGATGTAGTCATTACGTATATTAAATTTTGTTTCATTTTGATAACTCCTTCTTGGTGCGTTATTTTTTTTTTTGTCCATGAGTGTATATAATTATTGATAATTTGAAATTAGATAAACAATGTATTCAATTTTCATAGCTAATATATGTAATTAAATATACATTTCTTATTCAACAAATGTGGAGTTGAGTCGTTAAGCAGTAAAAATTAAATTAATTTAAGCTTGCTTTTAATTACGACTACGTGTTTAATTATGAACATTTCTCTATTTAGACTAATATAATATTTATACTCATTTAATTAAACTATTCGGAATGAAACACTTCATTAAATACAAATATATTACTCTATTATTGAAAATTTCATCAAATCCGACTGAGTTCATGTTAGTATAATGATTTAAATTCGGAGGATCCTTCTTCTTTTGAAGTATCAAACGTAGTTCGTAATTATTCTTAACGAGATTACAATAACATAATTAAAAAGGGAAATAAAAACATTGTATTAGTACGAATTTGTTGCCTTGATAAATGTGCAAGAGTCTGGCTTGTTTAAATGTGTGTGTGGAACGCTCCATTTAATATTATTTTAATAAAACCCTTTGGAATTATACAGTAATGATTTTATTTTAGGAAATCATATAAATATGTTTTGCTTAAAGTAATTTGCTGTACAATTAACTTGCTCATTAGTAGAAGTCGCTTCGATTACTCACAGCAAGTAATTTTCCATTTAATATTTTACATTAAGATATCCGACGTGTTTTTGCAAAAGCGTGTAAATGGATAATATTTATGATATTTAGTGTCACTTAGATTAGAAAATGTATACAAAAATTTTTTTTAAAGAATAGTTTTACAATAAAAAATTTTTAAGTAAAAAATTTTTTTTTACAAAAAATGAACAAAAAATCCCCCATTTTTTTTTCTTTTTGAAAAAGGTTTCTTTTATAAAATTTTTTCCCTTTTTTATATAGCTCAAACTCTGTACAGAGGTCAACTAGAATTTTGAAATATATAACTTAGAATGGGTTTTCCCCATTTTTTTACGACAAAAAGAGGGAAAAAATTTTAAAAAAAAACCAAAAATTTTTTCCCATTTGGTTGTAACCTGAAAATAATGCGAATTTTAAAAATTATAGTTCCCCTCTGTACAGGGTATGAACCATATAAAAGCAAAATTTTAAATTAATAGAAGCTTTTTTCAAAAAAGGAGAACTTTGAAAAGTTTATTCTTTTAAATTTTATCGCCGAAATATTGTATTTAAATAAATTTTTTTTTAAAATGTCCAAAACAATTTTTACATGTATTCTAACAATAAAAAATATCATGAAAAATTTTCCATTTATGGTTTTTTAAAAAACGGGTTGAACGTGTCGATAGGTATCCGTCAACGTTCAAAAACCCTGATTTTGCAAAAGCACAACGATTATATTTTTTAATATTTGGATACTTAGATTTGAAACTTTTTAAAATGTTTTAAAATTTTTTTTAATTTAAAAAAAATTAAAAAACCCCATTTGGGCAAAAAAACAAAAAATCCATTTTCCAAATTTTTTTTGGAAAAAAGCTTTTATGATAATAATATTTTTTTTATATAGGCACAACCCCGAACAGGGTTTTTTAACTTATAACTTAAAATGGGTTTATTCATGTTTTGTGTGTGGGGGGAAATAATCCCAAAAAAAAAACACCGGGAATTTTTTCAATTGGGAGTAACTTGAAAATATTCTAAATTTTTTTGAAAATCCTAGTTTAAGCTCCCCCAAAATGTCTTAGCTATATATAAGCAAAATATTATATTTAGAAGTTTTTTTCAAAAAAGGAGAATTTTTTAAAAAATAGGGTTTTCCCATTTCATTTTAGCCAAAATATTGAATTTAAATAACTTTTTAAAAAATAATATTTTTTAAGAAAATTTTTTAACGGGGGACTAATCTCAGGACACTAAATATTAAAAGAAAATTCGTTTGACGCTTTTGAAAAAAACAGGGTTTCGAAGGTAGTCGGTTTCCTTAATATTTTCTTCATACGGATGGGTTTTTTCCCTAATGGGGAAGGGTTTTCGAACTTGGATACCAGTTCTATATTCTTCTCTTACAGTTAGAAGTTGCTAGATTATTGAGCATTTTACTACCTCTCAATTCATCAGCATTTTGAAATTAAATGACAACGTTCAGGTAATTCTTTTCGTTTTGAATCTCGGAAAGAAATCAATAAGCTGCACTTTCAAAAAAATTTCAATCAATCGTAAAGAATAAATAGTAGTTTCATAGAAGTTCTTTTTCTAATTTTATTTTAAGGATGAGTATATTTTGCTTGTTAATATATAATAAATGTTATTTAGCATTTTATAGAAATTTATATATTTATAGAACTAATTACTGAATCAAATTCAAATTTAATTAGAAGAAAACACAGGTATATAGTAATTGTTCAATGTAAAGTTATCGCTAGATTTTGGAAGGGAATTTTTATATCACTTTATGTTTCAATTTTTTCATGTTTAATACAAGTTAACACACACACACGCACGCAAAGTTTCTATAAAGTATTTCACAGCTAAAATAAAATAGACATAAGGTAGGAGAAGAATAGACATAAGGTGGTGGAATTTGGAGAACAGACATAAGGTGGTGGAATTTGGGGAAGAACAGAAATAAGGTGATGGAATTTAGTGCATAAATTACAGTGCCCTAAGACATTCTACAGATGTTTCATTGGGTTTCATTCGAGTGAGTAAAGGGACCAATCCACTTCAGTAATACCTTTTGCTTGCAAATATTATAATGCAACATATGTTCGATGTAGTTGATCATTGTTATCCGTTAGAAAAAGTTCTAGGTTAACCGCACCTCTAAACGGTATATCTTAAGGCTCTAATAGTTCATCCATATTTCTTAGAAAGGTAATGTAATTTTCTTCAAACCTATATAGCTAAGTGATTTGGGATTCTTCTCCAAATCTTTAAACTGCGGTTTCGGAAAAGGATATTTCATGCTCTAGAAAATGTAATTTCGTGTTCCTTCCGCTCTCTAGATAAAACCACCTCTAGAATTAGTCTTCAGAGTTTATATGACCTCATTAGTAAACAATATTCGGGTCCAGCCTACTTGGCTCTATTTAACATGAAGCCGGCACCATTTTAAATGTACCTATCTTGCAGCTGAAGTTGGTGCGACACAAACCACTAGTTTCCTTGCTTTTAGTCTTGCTTCGTCAAGCTTTCGGCAGCAGTAGCATCGCTGATGCGAGTTCGTGTGGCAGGTTGAAGGTCTAAGACCAAATCCCTTGTAATCTCTTAGCGGTTTCTTCGAGCCGACATTGATCGAAAATTGTCTTCATATGCAGTTGTTGCTCTCGGTTGCCTTTGCCCACTCTGTTTACCAGCTAATACAATTCTTAAAAAGTGGCTCCAAACTCTTAATATGACACTTTGAGGGATGATCAAATCTTGAGTGACCTACATTTACGTTTGCACACTCACTCGATTCCATTAATTATTTGACCTTTTTATTCTTCTCTCAAATGATGTCTCTTTTCTCTTCTCTTAATAAATACTGAGCACTTTCAGAATCCACAAATATTTTAAAAAGCACTACAAATAAGAATTCCATACTTCAATCGCGCACCACACCGTCAGTCACAGAATTTTGCAGATTGCCACCGTTAACGTATGCATGGAAGTATAATTTTGTATTCCATAGTATTTAATTAACATAAATAATTGCAGTGTGGAGCATTAGTTACCACATTAACTTAGAAAGCATATTTTTTTCATTATTCTTTAATTTGGATAATGTATGTAAAATACACTCATGGACAAAAAAAGTGTAGTGTCTATGTGCAGTTGTTAAGAACATATTAAACTTTGTAGTTCACATCGCATTTAAACTAAATTATGAAATTTATTGAATTACAAATGTCTAATGCATAGCATTGATAGAATATATTAAAAACTAATATATAATATTAAATAACAAACGAATAAAAAATTCAAAGAAGTAAATTAATATCTGAAAAGGATTCTCTTTACAAAGCCCTATTTATGATGTAATTAAAATGTCATGAAGTATGTTTAAGTTTCAAAAATTTACAAATTCTGATATAAAGCATTTTTTATAGTCATGTTAGCTTAGAAGCTAGTTAACTGATCTTAATTAAAGGAATAGCTTTATAAAAAAATGTGATTAATTACAGTTTTAAAAAAATTAACTTAAGCCTGCACAATTTTTTTTCGATATTTTTATTATTTTTTCCTTGAAACTCATCCATCCCATCTTCTTATGTAACTACTTATAATTAGAAACAATAAATTATACGATATTACAAAAGATCTTTTTTTAAGAAACTTGATAAAAATTGTTCACTTAAAATCCGCTTATTATGTGACATACAAAAAAAGTGTGTTTTAAATATATTAATTTCGTTTTACTTTTCTATGTTAAGCTTTCATTTAAAAATATTTTTCTCTGCTTTTTCATTAAATAAATAAATGCAAAATAGATTATTCAAATATAAAGTGATAACGAAATTTTTTTAAAAAAGATTACATAAGAAATACAAATGTAAAATATTCACTAATTTAATTGCTTGCATGAAGTATTGGTTCCTAATAGATTTATGCGATTATTTCTGGAACTATGGGTTAGAAAAAAATTGAAGTATAGGTTTTTTAGAGCTATCTATATTTAATCTTATCAAAAAACACTTATGAAGTAGGTGCATTAGAACTGTTTATAATAATATCAATCTTGATACCACATACTTTGCTGGCAGAAAATTTAAAGAGAAACATTTTAATTATTTATTTACTTATTATCGGACAAGTCTTTTTAACGTGAAATGTAAAATTTCTTCAATGTTCCAACTCCTTTATTAAAATTCTAAGAAAATTTATTTCTAAGTATAACTTTTTTTGTGTGTAAGAAGTAGGGAGACTTTGTCTTAACCCAGCACTTGACTTGACGCGCACAAAAAAAACACCTTAACTTCACGCACAGGGTTCTCATACTCAAGGGTGTTAACATTATGTTTATGTTTTTACCGTAAAATTTGCATACAAAGGTGAAAAAGAAAGAAAAATTGGAAACACAATATGTTTATTACACTTTTCACCAGAGTTTCGCAAACTGTGGAGTCGGTCCCCACTGGGGGGCGTGATAACTCTACGACAGGGGCGCGAGTCTATTGTAAAGTCGAAAAGAAAGGTTTCTTTAAAAATTTACTTATTTACTAAAAGTAAACAAATAAAATACATTCTGAGGTAATAAAAATAAAGAACACATTCACACTGATTTTTTTAAAAATAATAAATTAAAAACAAATTTAATAATTACCAGTGATTTTGTCAAGTATAAAATTAAATGCAAAAATTAACGCTTTTCTTGATAATTTGTACGGTTTATAATACAGTGCTTCTCAAACTTTCAATACTGGTGATCCACTTTTTAATCATAATTTTTATTGCGTCCCCTTGTACAATATTAATGTATTAAATGCAATAATAATGCACTTTCACGGTATAGCTACAATATGATCTTAATTATAAACCGTATAAATTAATAAGATAAGTACATTAAATTTTATTTATGTTACTTTTAAGTAATGTATATTTTATTTTTTTCTTTCTCGAATTTTTAAATTGGGACAGATTGCAAAATGCGGTGGCTGCTTTGAAGACAAAATATGGATCTCAGCCAAATATATACAAAAAGTACTCAGAGTGTCAATTTTTAATCGTAAGCCTTCCTTTGAAAAATTTTCCTCTGCAAGACAAGCCCATGGAAGTCGCTAATACTTATTAAACTTGCTCTGAATTTAGTATTAATAAATTAGTTATAAGATACCTTGTGCAGCACTGATACATTAAAATTGTACTGTCAGAAGTACCAGCTCTTCGCACAAATTCATGTTTTAAAACAACTAAAACATTCTTTATATAATAGCTGAATTGTCAGGAGAGTAAACTCAAATGCGCGACAATGTTTACGAAAATGTAAAATGATATTTCAAATTGAATGCTCATATTATAATTTGTTTTATGCGAACTGTAATTTTAAGCCCCACAGAATGAGCATTTAGAATTAATGTTAAATAGTGAAAAATAATAAAAAATTCCGATGAAGAATAATCGTTATTTTTAATATTTAAAGCGAGAAGACTTCAAAATGTTTTATCCTGGGAGCAGGCACATACTCGATACTAACGTTAATGGTCTCGCGGGGTGATTGAGTCACTCCACTCCTTTTTTTTAATTGTTTTTATTGTACACGATACAAATCGGGATTCCAGTGAATACTTTAATTAAGAGAAAGTATATACTTACCTACTTTCAAGGACTTTTCAATTTTTCTTTTGTAACAAATAAACAGTTTTGCCAGAATTAACGATTTCGTGATGTGTGCCAAGCACGACTGCTTCCGTTAAAATTAACAGGGTTTTTGGACACAAAGCACCTAGCCCGCCAGGGCTTTAATCTCCTGCCTGGTAATTTACATCACATGAAATAGTCTATTACTTTGCCCACTTTTAAAGAATATAAGAATTTAAAAAACTAAATAATTAAATAAGAATGATCAGAGTTTACTTGCTATTAAAAATGAATAAAAGATTTAAAGAAACAGCTTTTTTCAAAGCTACTAGCTGTGTACTCAATATAACAATATGGATGTTACTGCTAAAAAATTGCGTAAAACGTTTTTCATTATGTTTTACATGTTTGAGAGTACACATAAAAATAAATCTTGTCCAAATAATCATTCAAAGTACTCCCTGTGGTTTTCCAAATATCATAAAACACTTTTACATGGAATCCCCCCCCCACAGAAGTACATTATTTACAACTTCCTTAAATGAGAAAGAAACACATGAGAGAAGGATCATAACTAACTGTATCAATAACTTAGAAAGTCAAACAGATGTTGAAGCAAATATATTCTGCTGCCTACAGCTATAATGTACAGCATTTCACAAAAGTAATAACAGTGATGAATTTTATATCTTCCGAAATTTTTTGGATTCAGGGTCTGGGTTTTGTTTTTTCTCTGAAAGAGTAGTATTTAAGGTTTAAAAAGAAAACGTAATAAAAAGTCTCTTCTCATGGGAATCAAATCAATCAATCAAATTAAATAAAGGTTTTTTATTTGGTTATAGGATCAAAGATAACTAATTAGGTATTGAAAAAGTTTTTATTTTTGAGATGACGTTATCGCCAGATGATATTATAAATTGTATCAGAGTAAAAGTGCATTTTTTATTACGTCTGAAAGTATTTTGTTTTAATTCATTCCAGTAAATTAATTATTTTTAAATCTCTTATTTTCGATATGCTCGCGCCCCCCTCGTAGGGTTATCGCGCCTCCCCCAGGGGGGCGCGCCCTACAGTTGAGAAACGCTGAATTAATCCCTTAACTGCCGATTTAAAGTTACTCAAATCGATTCGCAATGCTTCCGTTTTCCACGTAGGCGTGCGTGTGTGATTGGGGTGGGGGCGATGAAAATTATGATTGAATACTGGGCCGGAAATATTGAAAGTCTGAGAAGCATTGCTTTTCACACGTAAATTTAGTTTTCCTGTTCTTTTTACTAAGGCATACAGTACATTGTTCATACACTCATTTAGTCTTTGTCGCGAGGTAGTGCGATGTGTCGAATGGATCTTAGTAGTTTTTTTTAATTTCGTAAAAGCATTGTGTGTGTGTGTGTGATTGCAGGTTTCTACTTTCTTTACATTATTCTGTAAATTGAAATCCAACACATTTCAGAAATCAACGTCTGGTTCGATGCTTAGTAGGTGGTTTCTGAGTACTTAACAAAAGAATTTGCGCATTTATTGTCGCAACGTTCAACATCACAAATAGATTGTCATAGGCTAACAATTAGATGTTCTAGCCATTGAATATGATGTGGTCCTTTTATCAAGGACAATAATTATTCCCTCAATTAAATTACCTGGATATACTTCAGTAGAGGAATCATACTTGCTAATATACTCTTCATCATTCGATTCTTCCTCACAGTCTCCACAAATAGACTTTTTTCATCCGAAAATACTATTGTAATACATCTATTAAGCACTGTATCTATTGTGAATTACTTAAACATTATACTTTTTCATCATAACTACAATAATGCGCCATTGCATAAAAAAGATTTTAAAGCGTGCTTATGCATTTAGAACTGTAACGGAACTGTAACGCACAGGGGATGACATACCAGAAGAGGTGGTATACAAAAATATACATTTAAGGATTTTTTGTAGGAAAAAATAATGTTTATAGAGGATGCGAACATCACATTTATCAATTACTTTATCACAGAAAAGTGTATTTTTTAACCCCCGAAAGGGTTAAATAGAGCTCATGATTCCGAATACCGTCAAAAAATACCGAACTACCTAATTCTGAGGCCGAGTTGCACCCCTACGCAAAAACATCTCCAGCGCTATGCTTCAGTATTAAGGTGGTGCAGTTTTTCTTCCAAATAAATTCAAGGGATTAAATTCCTCATTTTTTCATTTACAAGGTATTATATGCTCATCAGATCCAAAAATGTTGAACTTTCTGTCATCCCAAATAATTTTCTGTCAATTTTGAACTTTCTGAAACTTAATCCCAAGAATGTATTTGGATTAATGAATTA
>BMAV01024999.1:0-11525 GCA_019973955.1 Trichonephila inaurata madagascariensis | reverse complement strand
TGAAGTCTTGGGGAAAACTAACCCCATTTTTCTAGCCATTCTGTAAAATTTCTTTTCCTTTTTTTTTTCCCCCAAAAGACCACCAACAAAGCTCAAGACAGCGGAAGAAGAGAGGTAAAACCTCCGGTTTGATTTGTTTAATAACTTACGCTTTCGATCAAGAGATATACTTCTGTCAGCTAACTGACGAATGGTTCTTTGTAGCGACACACCGTTTGACATTTGCTTTCGGACGTTACAAGCAATACTTTTTGGGACATATTTCGCACAATGTTTTTATCTGTTCGTTGGTGGCGCTCTTCAGTAGAGGGGTTGTGACGGCTCACGTTTCCTTTCTCTAACATAACCTCTGTGTTCTTTGACGGCCACGATTAATGGCAAATCTTTTCCAACCCAAATCCAAGAAGTGAAACGAAGGATAGATGCAAATAAGATAACCTTTAAAAGGACAGAAGTTTTAGTAAGCATGATGGCAATTTAGAGAAAGTTCAGTTCAGAAAAGATAGAAGTGTAATTTGACTTCCTACCCAAGAATCACCGAAATATATCTAGCCAATCCACCAAGGTACATACCATTGTACTCGAGCCTAACGGAATATCTGAAGTTGATTCAACCGGTGCTTGAAAATTCAAGGTAGGAAGATTATTTTCCGAATTCGAATATATTATTAGGAATGAGAGTAGGCGGAATATATAATTATATAGATAAGTGATCCAATTGCGCGATCTGTGTTAACTACGGCTTTGTGTTTTGGTTTATTCTCACTTAATATAAGTTTGTTCGATATATAAGTAATTTAAGTTAAACTCTTAATAAAAGTCATATTAAGAATTCTAAAATGTCTCTTCATTTTGAGAATCCCACATCCCTAACTCAAGCTGAAATCCCACGATATGGTCGACAAAGATCGACCATATCCCAAATCGAGTGATTTTGAAAGCGTACTACGGAGATCAAATGAGTCGCAGTATAGTAGAAAGAAGAGGTCAGGTGTAAAGCGTGAGTTAGAGAAAAAGGGATAAATTTTAAGAAAAATCAGGGTGAGCGGCACACAGGTACGACCGTTAAGCGCGGACCACTTATCAGATCACCACCTGGCTCTTGGTTAGAACCCGGTGGAAATCTTAAAAAGTGTAGGAAAGAGACGCTTGCGTATAAAGGATCGCTGGACTCTGGGTCCGGAGGACCAGAGGGAAAGATTAGAAAGAGTATAGGGAATAGAGCTGTTAAAAGAACATTGTCTTCAAAACATTACTAATGATTTACCACGATTTAGAAAAAAAGTCAGAACAGAGGAAACAGTAATGCCAAGTACCAGTGGGTACAACCTCAGACCAAGAAGAGGAACAAAAGTGGAATCCCGATCTACCAATGAGAAGAAGACACAACAAGGAGGACCAGTTCGAGCCAGAAGAAGCCGAGGTCATAAGTACAGCCCCTACATCGAAGAGCAAGCAATGTCAAGCAGCAGGAACGCCAGAAACAGAAGTAGTCAGCAACAGAATTGCCAGAGGAGGAAAGGAAGAGCGCGAACAGCAACAGATTCATCTCCCTAGAGGTCCTGGTAGGAGACGTCAACCACAAGTCATAAAAATCAGGTTGTGTGTGTGTGTATCGTTTCATTTTATATTTTTTCGAACAAGTGGTCTTAAGAATTATTGCAAAGAGGCAAGTTCATGTTAATTTGTTTAAATTTACCTCGTCAAGCAAAAGTTGAACTATGAATGAGTGCATTTTTCTAGAAGATGAAAAAAGAGCTTTTGACTTGTAAATTTTGTTTTAAAAAATTTGAGGAAACATTTGTAAATATGCATTTGTTTTTTTCTATGTATGACTTCGCTAAGATGCGACAATTTTTTTGGTTGTTTGTTTTAAAGGTTTATTGAAAATGTTTGTAATTGTATAATGTATATATATATATAAAAGGCCAAATTTTTTACTAACAAGAGATAACATCCAAACAAAACTTTCGACAAACACATAGACAGCAGGAAAATCACACAATAAGGACAAAAGAGTAACGAAATTTTAAATAAAAAAGGGTTTTCAGTGTTATGAACATTACTGACTTAGACAGTTTTTATTAAAAATTTTATAAAAAAAGGGGGTTGAACATGTTTTTGGCCAGCCAACCTTCCCCTTTTTGTAAATAACACTGAGAAAAAACCAAAAGGGAAATAATGGATAGAAAACAAATCCATTAAAGATAGAGGTAACTTACCAAAAAATTGCATTTTACAAATGCAAAGCCCGGCAAATCTGGGGAAAAATTTAATTTGTTGCCAGATTCTATACCCAATAGATTTAAATCAAAAGAATGGCTGAAATGTAGATTAACAAAAGATTAAAAAGAAGGGAAAAAAAATTAATAAATTTTTATTTTTAATAACATAATAACACCAGAGAAAAATATGAATAAAATAATAGTAAGTTTTTCAAATCTAATATTAGATTATGGAGATAACAAAAAAATATTTGTTTATAGTAATAAGCTATTATCAATTAAATTTTTTAATCCTAACTATTTTGAATAGTTTTATTTATATAACTATTAAAAAAAATTAATTGGGTATTTTGATTTAAGCAATATTTAGAAAAAAATGTTTAGTTATTTTAAGTCTGTTTTTTTGACACAAGAAATTTATTACGTTGTATAAAATTTAAATAACAATATTTCTGAATATAGAAACATGTACATTATTTCCTCCCAATGAGGAACTTTAAAATTAAAATTAAAATCTTTCTTTTACATAAATATTAGAAACTATTAATTTTTTATAATTTGACATGTATGTCAAGAAAATTTTTTATTTTTGTTTTATTTGTCTGTATTAAAATAAATATTGTGGATAAAAAATTTAAAGTTAGGTTAAATTGGCTTGTTTGCCAAAAAAGATTATTCATCTATATAACATAAAATAAAAATTTAGAATTAAATGTAACTACTTTCAAAATAATGTAAGTATAAATTGGCAAGACAGTTTTCGCAGGGCCCTTGGGAATCCTTAATCTGGATATTTGTTACCATGATATATATAGTTCCTTTGTACAAACCTAAGTAGTGAACCAAATCATCATAATTAAAATTTTTAAATAAATTGTCTTTTTTGTAAATTTCAAATATATTAATCAAATCATCAATATTAATAGAGTTAAAGAGATCTTCAAAAATCAAACTTTTAGACTAATAAATTTTTTTTTTTTCATTTTTTCAAAATGACTATTTTTAAGAATGGCTGTGGGTTTAAAATTATTTATTGTTTAATAATATTTCATGGAAATTTTGCCTGTTTTGTTTATATATGTATTAAAACCATTTGTAAATGTCCTAAATTTAACTGGGTTTTTGGGAAAATTTTGGGGGTAAGAAATATATGTGGAAATTTAAAAATTATTATTAATTTGAATTTTAACTTTTATGAAAAACCCAAAATACGTTTTTTTATTTTTTATCAGAATTTATATATATTGATTAATATTAGTGTACATCTGGTTTGGGGAACGCGGCGTAGAAGATTACTAACAATAAAATAAAGCCTGTGATTAGAGGTGAAGTTTTTTGGCCAGATGAGGTGTATAAATGAAAATTATTGTAATTTAAAGTTTTACAAATGGGAAAAAATTTTAAATGTAATGGATTATGTGAAAATCGTTATTTTACGTGACTTAAAGAGTTTTTATATCAGGGTGACTGACCCTAAATTTAAAAAGGGAAACAGAATATTTTTTAAAAATTGTAAACCGATTGATGGAAAAAACTTGTAAATCTGATGAAATTGTAATAGTTTTTAAGTAGAATTAAGTTAGTTAAGGGGTGTGTGGCCCTGGTTTTTTCAACTAAGACTTATATGGTTTTTCCCCGGACCCGTTGCCTGAATAGGGCACGCCCAGATACTTTTAAAAGAGAATCTACCATGATTAAAATACATAACTGATAATGTTGGTCTAGTTAATTGACTAAAATTTATTGTGGCTGTCGAGATTTCAAATTAGAGAAGAATGTTAAAAATTAAAGTTAAGATGAATAGTAAAAGTTAAAGTTTAATTGGAATATTGGAAATTAATGATTAAAATGACTATTCGAAGTTAAAAATTAAATAGAGTATTGAAAGTAAGAAGTTCAAAAAATAAAATTCAGGCACGTAATTTCTTAAGAGCCATTAAGACCTCCGAATAAATCACGTTTTGCTTCTTGGAGGGGGTTGTGACGGGCTCACGCATCTTTTCATTAGCATGTCCTTTTGGATTCTTTGGGGCCAGAATTAATGTCAACTCTTTTCCAACCAAACCAAGAAGTGAAGCGTGAAGGAAAGATGCAAATTAGATAGCTTTTAAATATCAGAAGTTTAAGTAAGCAAGGTGGCAATTTGGGGAATGTTATGATAGTCCGTGATTCAAGTGTGAAGAGGTTTTGAAAGGTTAAGTGACAGCCAACAGAAGTTATCAGTGGCAGAGAGCCCTTAGGTCAAGGTGCATACCATTGCACGCCATTGAACCGCAACTTCAAATAGGATTAAGTAAAGTGACACTTCGTTGGACGAAAAACGTAGGAGTGACTATTTAATTATTGTAATAGTAATTATTATTGTGTGTGTTTAACCACCGTAGATTCTCTCTCACATATATTATTATTATCTAATTTGTTAGATGTTTAAGTTTTAAGATCTTAATAAAGTCAAATTAAGATCATGGCAGCTTCTAGTTCTTCCTACACCTCTAGCTCACGCTGATAATCCAGGAGAAGGGCACCCGAGGGGGGCGTCCTTACAAAGCATGTAACATTTTATTCTGACAGCCATAAAAATCTCACCATTTTGAGGAAAAGGTGCATAAAGAGTTGTTGAAATAAACATGATGACTTATCCGGTAAAATTATTCGCAGGTCATCTCAGAAAAGTTGATTACACTCTTATATAGAGTAAACATTTATGTCGGTAATTTTTATTATCTTCTGGTTAATGTAATATTCATTTGTTTCAATGAATATTAAAATGAACAATGTTTTATTTATAAATGGGAAATATTATTCGTTATGTATGAATATTTGGTTCGAAAATTATCTTTTGCATTTGAAGAATGCTTGGGTTTATTAACGTCATACTTCAAAGCAACAAGAGAACTATTGGCAACGGACAGTGGCGTAACGTGCACCCCCGAAACACCCGCATTGAAGGGAAGATCAGGATTCCAGAGGGTCCAACGCCTGGTGTTATGCTTTTGCAATCCTTTGTAAGATCTGACTTGGGATCTCGAATCAAACTTTGCAGGAATCCTTAATCATTTCCATTGCGCCACTGAGTAAATATATCAACATAATGTTTTTAAAGCTTTAGAAAAAGATAAATTGAGACGCGTTTCGAAACAGGTTATTAGGATTTATGAATGAGATGATATAAATAAAGGAGATTCGGATTATGAGTAGATATCAATTTAAGTTATTACATATATATATATATATATTTAAGTAAAATACAAAATCATTCGAAATTAAGGACATATCTACCTGTTATTATTTCAAAGGATTAAAATGTAAGAGAAGGAATCGCCCATTTCAGAATGCAAATTTTTTCTGAAAAGAGTCTGCTGATGGTGGGGATCATAAACGTTTATTTTAGCTTATAGTATCTAGATTCACGACTAAAATAAAACATATCCAGTGACTCTCTAACAAAAAAAAAAAAAAACTCTTATTGTCTCTGTCCCCTTTTCGATAGCTGACACCGGAGGTCATATGGGTGAAAGGAATGCCTTTTGTGACATACGCCGGGAGGGGGAGAAAATTACTAGTGAAAGATGTATAAACTTATTTAAGTTGACGATTGAACATATACTCCCGCTTCAAGATAAAAGAAAACTGACATTAAACGTACCAGCGTACAAAATAAAAAATGAAATTTCAAATTCACACCCATTAATATTTCAGAAAATTAGGAAGAAAACTGCCTTTGAATATTTTTATGCAAAATGAAAGCCAGATATAACGTTATAAACGTATAAGAAAGATTATTTAAAAATAAAAATAGTAATACTAGTAGTAAAGTAGCTCATAATAGATCATAGAGGTATAGTGTAGCAGGGGCCTCTTCGTTGGTGCACCTGGGTAACGCTAATTCTGCTACAGCATTCGTCATTTTCTTACAAGTCTAGTGTTTTTCTTATTTTTGGAGGCTTCTATGAAGATTTTTAAGGGCAAGGACAGTATCAGCCTTAAAGTTCTTTTCTGGAATGCTGGTGGCCTTACTATAGACAATCTCTTTGAACTAAAAATTATTATTTCTATAGAGTCCCCCGATGCTATTGGTATCGCTGAGAAGTGGCTCTTCTGCAGACAATCTGAGATTTTTCCCATTAAAGGGCTACAAATCCTACTCTCTCGGACGTTCTCGGCAAATAGCTTCGGGAATTATTATTTTTGTTAAAAACAATCTCACTGTAGAACCTTTGTTAAAACACGCAATGACCACTTCTGATTCTTTGGAAGTGATTGAACTACGAGTATGGAAGAGATACATTGGTTATCGTGTTTCATTTTTATACAATCCTCGAAGGAACAAAAAAGATTTAAATTCTCTTCTACATGACTGGAATAAACACTCCTTCATTTTGGGAGATTTTAATGCTCACTCGACAAGATAGAGCTATGTTCAAAATTGTCCTGTTGGCAATCTAGTTTAAGATTTTATTGATACAAACCAAATCAATTTTATTGAAAACTCTACGTAGTCCCCTACCTTTCTTTCATATAGCGGCGCCTCTTCACATCCTGACTTATTTTATTGGCCCATCCATATTTAACTCATTTTGTATATCACCATCTAATTCAGGCACCTGCAGGTGCTGACCATAAAATTCCTTCTGTCATTATTTCTAATCCAGAGGAGACTCATGCTCCCAGAGTCACTAGATGGAATTTGAAAAAAGCCAATTGGGAGAAATATGCAAGTTTGACAAATACTCTTTTGGGTAATTGTCTTTTAGACTTGAATAATGACGAAGCTCTCGACATAATTATTACTACTATTTTAGCTTGTACCCATGTTTGTATTCCAAAAGGTCATATTATAAATGGAAAACCTTTCTGGGAGGATAAATTGCAAACTCTTAAGGAAGAAAAAGATTTAGCAAGAGATAGAGCTGATTCTTCTGACCTTGAAGATTGCTTATCTTTAAGGAAAAAACAAGCTATTTTAAAGAAGGAAATTTTAAATGCAAAGCGTGCTTCTTTTAACAAATTTTTATAGAATTTTGATTACCGAAAGGACTGTCCAAAAGCTTTCAGATTTATTTCTGCCTTGAACGGCAAATGAACGCAGCCTTGAAAGTAACCAATAAAGGTTGGTGGGAAAATTTTGACTTTTGACCAGCATATAGCAAAGACCTTCTTGAAATTCTATCGTAAAGTTAGCAACTTTAGACTGAGAAGACAGATTAGAAAGAGAGAAATTAATCCTCTTCGTATGAACCAGAAACGGGACAGACTTTTATCTGATCCTTTCTCTGATGAAGAATTCCAGAGAGCCCTTCAAAAATTTGGAGGGAAAAGTGCTGGTCCTGACGGTATTCTTCCAGAGTTTATTTTGGAATTCGGCTCCCCAAGGTTAGACAAACTATTTTACTTTTTATAAACAAAACTTGGGGTGACTCTTTTCCGAGTTATTGGAGAAAGGCTGATGTTTTACTTATTTTAAAACCTAAAGAAGATCCGACAGACATCCAAAGTTTTAGACCTATTTCTTTAACCAGTATTCTAAGTAGATTATCTGAAAGAATGGTTGTTGATCGACTACAGTATTACCTTGGCAGTGCGGTCATATTTCTGAGAAACAGGCAGGCTTCACACACAAACGGAGTTACAAAACTACCGAACAAATTGTTCGCTTGACTCAACACATTAAAGACGACTTTCAAAAGAAGCAAAGTACGGCTGGCTGTTTTTGTAGATTTTAAATAGGCCTTTGACAAGGTCTGGAGAAAGATGTTGCTCAAAAAGATTTTACACATGAATTTTTCCGGCCATCTCTTTAGCTGGAGCAGCGATTTACTCACTCAGTGCCACATAAATATCAAATAAGGCACCTCTCGCTCAAGGTATGGCCAAACTAGACAAGGTTTTCCACAGGGATTCGTCTTGAGCACAGTTCTTTTTAATATTATGATTAATGATCTTATTAGTTTCGTCAATAATGCAGTGCCTGAGATTAATTCCTTACTATATGCTGATGGTTTTGTTTCTGGTTAACCGGTTCTGATATACCTAAATTAGAAAGTACCCTGAACTCGGAACTGGTGACCTTGGCAAAGTGGGTCCTTGGAGAATGACTTTAAGGTAAACCTGGACCGGAAAACTGATAAGAAAAATTTTGAACTTTTCACCCTAAGTACAAAAAAGCTCAACATAAACCTGGTTTACAAAGACAATGCTTTACTCAGGATCAACTGTGCTTCTTACCTTGGGGTTTTCCTGGATTCCAGACTAATTTGGACTAAACATATTGCTAAAGTACTCGAGAATGCTACAAGTAGGCTATCTCTGTTAAAAAGAATTACCGATGTTAAATGGGAATCATCCCAAAGTGTTTTGACTTTCACTTTTACATCTTACATTAGACCTGTTATTTATTAAGGCTCTGAGCTTCTTGTTACTGCTTCTGACAGTGCATTATAAAAGTTGGACATTTTTCAAAATAAAGCACTTAGATTTATCCCTGGTGCAGCCACCTCGACCTCTATCGCCGCTATGCAATTGCAGACTAAAACTTCTGGTTCGTCTGAAAGACGTCAAGACTCTGCTCTTTCTCTTGGTGAGCGATTATTGAGAAGGGAGTATTTCTGGCCTGAATACATACCTTCTCAAACAAGTCTTAAAACTCAACATACTTTCTTGTTTCAGTTCCAGAGACTTGCAAATGTTTTTGGTGTTTCTAATAATAGACTTCCCATCTTTAAACCGACTACCTTCCCGGGTCATTCGAGATAGGCTTCTGCTAATCTGGATTTGGACCAGCCTGTCCATAAGCATAATTTCCTCCTGGATGAGTTAAGGTGGCAGCTATGGCTACTATTCAAGAAAGATATCCAGATCAAGATTGGTTATACGTATTTACTAATCGTTTTGCCATGGCTTTCTTCTGTAGGGCTGGAGCTGGTGCTTTCTTCAACTATTTTAATCTTAAAGCATCTCTTAGTGCCTGGTCAGACAATCTTGATGATGAGATTTATGCAGTATTTATGGCGTTTAGAGCCATTAGTGCTACTCTTGATCAAAATATTGTGATATAGATTCTCAAGCCACAATTAAGATCGTATCTAACTATGATTTTTTTCCCCACAAAACTTGAGTTCGAGGCAAACAACTTTTCTATTTTTTTTACCGGAAGAAAATCATTCCAATGGATCCCATTTCATTGCGGCTTTGGAAATGAACAAGATGACAAGTTGGCCAAAGGTTTTGACGCTGATTCCCCCCCTTTGATCCCTTTTTTCGAAACCCCAAGTGACTTCCGAACAAATTTCTTCAGAAGAGAATTTCCAATCTTACAGCCCTCTGTTGGCAAATCTTGGTCTCGTCTGCTAAACCAAAGATGTTCGTTTTTTCCCACCCTAGGGTGGTGGGTGGGGCATGTTTCAGAGTCATCACCGGGGATGATTACTTTAACCCCGTTTAAATTGGCCCCGGGCCCGGTTTCTCAAACTGGGGGCCCCCCGGGTTTGGGGGGAGCATATCGAAAATAAAAGATTAAAAAAAAATTTTTTACTGGGAAAGAAGTAAAAAAAAAACTTTCTGGGCATAATAAAAAAAAATTTACACTGATATAATTTATATATATCATCTGGGATATTACGCAAAAAAAAAAAAGTTCTATTTAAAACCCATTATTTATCTTTGGTACTATAACCAAAAAAAAAACATTTTTATTTGATTTCGGTAATCCCGATGAGGATTTTTTATTACGTGTTTTTTTTCAAATTTTAAAAATACTACTTTTTCAGAGAAAAAAAAACCAGACCCATAATAAAAAAAATTTTAAGGAGAAAAAAAATTTCATCACTGTTATATTATTGAAATATTGTACATTAGATGAGGCAGAGAGGAATGTATTTGCTGCGGTTTCCTTTCCTTCGAACTTACTTGTACGGTTGTCGTCCCTGCTCTCTTATGTATTTTTTTTTTTCTTTTGGGATATTGAAAATAAGTTTATTTCTGGGGTTTTTTTCTTTGTAAAATATGTTTATGATTTCGGGAAAAGCATAGAGAGCATTTTTGAAGGATTACTTGGCCAAGATTTTTTTTTAGTATTCCCAAACATATAAAGCAAATAAAAAACGTTTTACAAAATTTTTTTTGAGCATCCATATTGTATTAAATACACTTTTAACCCGGGGAGCGGTCACGCGACACAGCCAGAAAGGGGTAATTCTGTGACAAACTTTTTAATTGTTACCAATGGCCCTGACACTATCCTCCTGTTTGACTTTTTAAGGGAACTTAAATATATTTGTCCCATATCTCCCTTTTTGGGAGTGACAAACGTTTTTAAATCTTAAGGTACTTGTTTTAGGAGTTCCGGTGCGATTATTTTTTCAAAATAACTAGTGACTTTTCGCCTTGTTGTGACTTATTGTGGTTTTTGGGAAATGAGCAGGTAAATGTTTGGTAAATGATCAGAATATATATTTAAAAAAAAAAGGGCATCTTTGATCTCTATTGAAGATGTTAAAAATGATAAAAAAAAAAGGGGTGAACCTGCTGAAATAATGCATATTAAAGTAAATTTGAGAAAAGGATGAACATGAAACGAAAGAAAATTTTCAAATGCTACCAAAAGAACCCCATCAACAAAGTATGAAGCTATAAGTACCAGAAGACACACTTTGTTTTCAAAAACACAAACAAGTAAAAGTTCAAATGCTATTTGTCGAACATCAAAAGGGCTGTAAAATTACAATAACAGAACAAAAATTTACAGTTTTGCCTGCAAATAACATTCCTGAATGTTAGCGAAAAGTGTTTGATTTGGCTTTTTTTAAAGGCACGACAGTTTTGGACATACCGTTCCGGGTACTATGTCTAGTGGGATCGGAAGCTAGAGGTGTGGGATTATCTAAAAAATGAAATTTTTGGGTTCTTAAACAACTTTTTTGAATAACTTAAATTACTTTTCTCTAAATAACAACTTTTTTTAAGGAGAATAAGCCCCAAATTAAACTAATACAAGTCAGATCGCACAACTAGATCACTTATCTTAATTATATTTAATTAACTGCCTAATCTAACTTCCCATACAAAATATTTCCTTTTTTAGAGTCATTCCTTCCTTGGTTGAAGATACTCCTATTATTTCTACGTAGGTAAGAATACTCGGCCCTTTTTAATCCTTCTTATAATTTTATTATTAATAGATGAGCGTATCTTTTTTCCTGGGTTGTAGGTCGTCTAACACTTGTTCCCAAAATTCCGAACTAAGTTATTCTAGGTTGCCGTCCATTCAAAAACCCCCACCTTTTAAAAGGGAACCCCCTTTTA
>BMAV01024997.1:366602-504419 GCA_019973955.1 Trichonephila inaurata madagascariensis | reverse complement strand
ACATATAAAAAGCTTAAGACCCAAGAAAAAGTAATTAAAAAATAACAAACATTTAAAGTAAAAACCCGAAAAATTTAAAAAATGGGAAAAAAAGGTAATTTAAAAAAGGTAATTTTTTAACAAAGTTAAAAAAATTTCATATTTAAAGGAACGTTATGTTCTTTATAAGGAGTTCATGAAAATTCTGGCATTCCTGTATAATTTGTTCATCACACCACGTTTTTGAAACTCTAACTAGTTTTGGGCATATAAGAAGATGCTATACATTTATGATGTCCGAATCAAAAATTTGGCATATACTAGATGGAGAAGGATGCTTATTTTATTAAAACGATGCTCAACAATCGTTTGTTTGAGTCTGGGTTTTCCAATTTCAAAGGGGGGCTTTTGTTAAAACTTTTTCCAAGTGTTTTAAATGTTAGCCCAAAATTTCCCGGGGTTTTTTCGGGGGGTCAGATTTAAAGTATTACGATTTCCAACATATTTTTTAAAGAACTCTGGAGAAGTTTTGTTGTCGTGGCTCCAAAAGGGCCTCTCTTGGTAAAAAACCCCTTTCCGTTCCCTCAATGGTAGGAGTAAATTTTTAACGCCCCTTTATTCAGCTCCCGGGGGCGGCGACGGACCTCGAAATTTTTGAACCATGGTCAAGGATGGGATGACACCTGGTGGCCCCCCTCTCCCAAACCCACCACCCCAACAAGGACGTTTGAGCCCCCAAAGATTTAAAATACACTCCCACACGGGGGGCTTGGGCTGGGCTCGAACTGGAAACCCCCAAGACCCGAACCGGCCCAAACTACCGGCCACCCGCTGCCGTAATAACATGGGAAGGAATCCTTGGAAAACGATTGTTTTTTTGTTTTTAAAAAAACGTTCAAGGTTTGTCTTATTTCCAAAAATAATCTGGGGGTCTGTGTCAAGAATTTTTAAATATACGGATGATTGTTTTAAAAATTGAATAAATGCTTTAAAAAAAAACGATCTTTATCTTTATGTTTTCAGACGTGGTTCATCAAATTACGAATTCCCAAGGGTACATTGTAAAAAAGGGTTTTCTGAAAACCAGCCTAGTTTTGTTTTTTATTTTGGTTTTCCCTCAAGTACACTCTAGTTCATTCAAGTTCTGGTTACTGTTCATGTAACATACATAAAGTGTTTGCTTTTAACATTGTATCAGGAATGTGTTTTTTTTTTTTTATTATATCAGCTGATTTTGATATCAATATATTTAAAAGGGGTTAACCATGTCCTTGCACCCTTTGGTTTATTTTAATCCATTCCTTGTAATAATTTCTCTCAATCTTCTAGAGGAGACATTTGGATTTTCGTCGTACTTGGTCTACATTCGTTCATTCATTGTGTTCTATGCGAAGCTTTCATTTTAACCTGTGTACCAACTGCTTGTTCCTTGATTTCAATAACCATTGATGGGTTGGAAATTTAGCTTTGCATAGTTGTGATCGGGATAATTTTCATTGCTTCTGTGATGATCCGATGAGCTTTGCCTTGGGCTTTTCCTACGAGTCCATATTCCCTTGTGTAGTAGATATTAACACCTCACTTGCATACTTCAAAATAGGTTTAATATAAGTGTTGTTTTATTTAAGGTAGCCTGTGTGTGAGCTTCCCTATTTGGTACGGGGCTGCGGTAGCCCAGTGGTCAAGGTATCGGATCATCGCAGGCATGTCATGATTTCGAGCCGAGTATCACTAAAGACCCACCGTTTAGGGCAGCGATGCACGTTAAATCTGCCGAGAGCTGAAACGTCCTCCCGTTGGTGTGGTGTTGTAGTTAGGAGAGGGGGTGCCAGCTCAGGTGTCGTCCACGTCACTCGACCATGGTTCAAAATCATGTGGTCCGTCACCAAAAGCCCTCGTGTAGCTGAACAGTGCGACGTTAATATTCACTCACTCACTCCCCATGTGGTACCGGCTAATCGTTTCAAAGTTGAGGATCCCTTCTCTACTTTTTCTATAACAGTATTCACATCATTAGGAAAGTTTAATTTGTTGTCCAGCACTAAACTAGGGGGGGTTTTTTGGGGGGGAAGTAGCAATTTTTTAATTGAGAGGAACTGGTAAACAGTTTTGTTTTTATTTATAATCATATTGCTATCTTTTGACCAGGTCTGCAGGATTTCAAGTCCACTATTCGTTATTATATTTTCCCATTTTTTCCTTTGTGTTTTTTAAAGGGGAATTTTTGCTTCTGTCTAAAGTAAAAGGCAAGGAATAATTAGACAACAACTTAATTTTTTTTTTAAACCGGTTAAAATCATTTATATATATTTTTAAAATTTCCCAGCTGCAAAATTTCCCTTTGAGGTAGATTTAAATTTAAACGTTGTTTGTAGAAAGTTTTCCTCTCCGTTGCATCTGGGTTTACGCCTATTTTTGAGCCCACAAAATTTTTGCCAGTTATACATTTTCCCCAATTCCAAAAAATGTGAAGCTCTTTTTAAGGGGGGTTTCCTTCCCCAAATTTGCAGTTAGGCTCTATGGAAATCAACAAAGACAACCAAAGAGCTTCTCCTCAAATTGAAACAGATTTTCATTTTGTGGACCCAGCTTCGAAATAAAATTGGTTTAATTGAATATTATCGTCCCCACTGTTCAGCCCCGAGGGTTTTTTGGCGCGGACCACATTTTAAACCCAGGGTCAAGTGACGTGGACGACATTGAGCTGGCACCCCCCCCCTTTTGGCTACCACACCACACCAAGGGGAGAACTTTTTCGCCCCAACAGATTTAACGTGCTGCCCCTCCCGGCCTTTAGTGGTAGGGGCCCTCGAACCGGAAAAAGGCCCACGATCCGATACCCTTTCCCCACTCCTGCCGGGGCCCCGAAACTGAATTTAAAGGACATCCCTTTTTCCGAAATCAGTCTGTTTTTCCATTAGAAACTCGTTTGTTTCCCAGGTTTTATCTTTGGTATTTATCTTTCCTTTCAAACGTCTTGACAAAATTTGGGAAAGTCAGTGAGTTTGGGTTTGGGCGATTTTATATTTTTTGGGTGGTTTTCCTGACTTCGGGAAATTGGGCCCCAAACCTTTTGCCTTCAACCTTTTTGGAAGATTGTTTGAGTTTTACATTCCAGAACTTTGGGGGAAAAATCTTTAAAAAAAATTAATTGCAGATATTGCCCCAAAAGTGTAGGGAATTCGGGAAAAATTATCCGGTCCCCCTTAATTACCGTGTTAAATGTCTTTGAAACCCCTTTTTCCCGGGTTCCCTTCCCGGAAAAACCTCTGTAAAACGTTTTTCTAAGTTCATATCTTTTGTTTGGGACTTTTTTCCGTGTTTTCGGCTTTCTTTCCTTCCCGTTTTTTCTTTTTTTTTCTGGGGTAGTACCGTTCAAAATAAAATTATTTAAATATTTTTTAGCAATCTGGTGTTCTTGGGTCGCCCCCCATCCCCCGTTTTCCTTTTTTATGGGGTTTGGGGTGTGGTTAAATTTTTTTATGTATTTTTTTTATTGGTATTCATTTTATCTTTGGAAACTTTTTTTTACATCAGTTTGTAAAGATCTTTTCCCGCCGACATGTGGGAGGAAAAAAGGAAGGGAAGACTAAAATTCAAAATCAATCAACTTTTTTTCCCAGTACTAATTTTCAACAAAATTCTGAATGACCCCGCCCGGGGATATCATCTCTTCATCCACGCGACCCAAAATTTAAAAAGGGAAAAAATGATTGACCACTAAATTTTCCCTAAAAATCTAATTTATTATAGTCTCACTTTTTTATTTTAATGCAGCACAAGTCTTGCCCGGGGAAAAAAACGGATCAGGAATGATACGACGTAATTATCAATACTAAGGTTAAACGGGGCCTGAAATCCCCACCCACTACTTTATGATAAATTTAAACCCCCGAATCTTTTTTATATATAGTAGATTTAACAACCTAGAATCCGTTTTACAATTAAACCCTTTTTAATCAATCTCTTTCTGATATCCCCAAAGGGGATCAACAACCAAGCTTTATTCCCCTTTTCCCCTTTTTTATCTATTCTTTTTTTAAAATTAAAACTTCCAAAATATTATTATAAAATTGATCCCGCTTCTATTCAACTTTCCGGCTTCTGGGCCCACTTCCCCAATTATTCTATATATCTCCCCTTTTGATTAACTCAAGAATGCTAAAGCTCCTTTTTATATCTATTCCCAATATGTATATCGCGCTTTTTTTCTTCAGAAAGGGTTTGGGTTGAAAATAAAAATTTTTTAAAAATTCCCCAAAAAGGGTTAAAATGAAAAAAGGGGCGTAAACCCCGTCACAAATGAATTTAAAAATTAAGAAAAAGCACTCAAATTGGGAAAATGAAGGTAATTAACGAGATAAGGGAGATATGAGAAGATTTTAATTACTTAGAAATTTACGCCAAATTAATTCGCTCTGACTTCTTGCTACCAATGTGAAAATTTTAATGACAGATCGTCAACATATAAAAAATTATCATTTCAAAATATCTCCCTCACTTCAAATTGATTAATCACTGCTCCGCTAGCGTCTCCCTTATTTCTCCCCCACAACCTAAAAGCAAATTTTATACTAGACTTAATTTTCTCCCTTTTTCCCCAAAAGCGTTTTAATGGCCCTTTTTAAGGTTTTGAAATGTTTGTGGAGGGGTCTCATACACATACTGTTTCAGATATCCTCACGGAAAGAAGTCCAGTGGAGTCAGATCGGTAAAGGGAAATTCTTCGCCCCCCATACCGTTTTTTGGGCCCAAAAAAGGTGGCCCCTCCCCCTTGACATCTTCTGTGAAGCAGTACCTTGTCAAGGAATTCGGGAATCAAATAATTGCTTATGGGGGTGTCGAAGGTTGGCCCAAACGTCCCAAATGACTATGACGTAGTATGAATTTATGAAATGATTGACTGGAAATACGTGATTGTCATTTTCATGTGATTATGACGTCGCATAAATTTATGAAATGATTGACTGGAAATACATGATTGTCGTTATCATGTGATTAATGACGTCACTCGAATTAAGTCCATTATTTGATAAATAAATTATGTATCAGTACATTTATTGTAGCTATTAGCTAAATACTTAATAGATGTATGCATTAATTAACGAATCGTATTTTTTATTAAAAATAAATAAAGAATACTCCGATGAAATATCAAAGAAAGCAAATATTGCAGTCTGTTTTTCGGGAAATTCTCATTTCCATTTAATCCGTAAAAAGAAATGTTTATATCTAATTGTCAAAATAAACACAAATGTTTTTAAATCCCATAATTGAATAAAATAGGGTTAAGATATATTGTGACGTCTCACGCGTCCTTTCTTCTAACATAACCTCTGTGTTCTTTGACGGCCACGATTAAGGGAAATCTTTTCAACCCCAAAATGAAACGAAGGATAGATGCAAATAAGATAACCTTTTTAAAGGACAGAAATTTTAGAAGCGTGATGGCAATTTAGAAAGTTCAGTTCAAAAGGATAGAAGTGTAAATTGACGGCTTCCAAAAATCCGAAAATCTCGCCATTCATCCGGTACATACCATTGTACGCCAGGAAAGGGAAAATCTGGGGTGGTTGGACCGTTGCTTAGATTTGGGGGGGTTATATTCTGAATGCGAATATATAATTTGGGTTGGGTAGGCGGGGTATAATTAAAAATATAATAAGTGGTCCATCGCGTCTGTGTTAATTACGGCTACGTGTTTTGTTATTCACTTAATATAAGTTTGTTCGATATATAATAATTTGTTAAAATTTTAAAAAAAAGTCATAAAAATTTAAAATTTTCATCTCATTTCAGAATCCCCCCCTCAACACGCTAAACCCAAATGGTCAACAAAATCGACCATTCACAATATAATGTGATGGGAAAATTATTTTTAAATTCATTTGTACAAATAGGAGGTATGATATTTCCAATACATTCATTGAAAAATTGGCAATAAGCAGGAACCAAATAAATAAAAATCAAATTAAAAAATAATTGTAAAAGAAAAATCTTCAATTTCTGAGAAATTTCTTTAAAGAAAAAACACTTTTCTCATCCATCCACGTTTACGAATTTAGTTTAAAGGGAAATACATTCTACAGTGTTCACTACCATCATCTTAATTAATTAAAATCCGAAAAAGAAAAAAAAAATGTTTAAATACATTTATTTTTTGCATTTTTGGTATGTAAGGGGGAGGGGGATCTGTATTTTTTTTTCGAATTATTTAAGAATCTACAATATCTCATTCTTTAACCAGCGTAAAAAAATTTCTCCAGACACTTTTTCTTTTCTTTTTTTTAAAAACTAATGAATTAAAACAATTTTTATTAAAGATTAAAAGATTAAATCACGCCTTTTCCCCATTTGAAAAAAAAAGTTGAGTACAATGAAATTATTTTTAAAAAATCTAATCTGATTTAATTTTTAAATGGCTTTCGTTTTCAAATTAAATCTACAACTTAACGTATTTCTTTGAATTGTCAAAACAGAAAAAAATTTTAATGTCAGAAAAAAAAAAATTCTTAGATTTTTTTTATTGATTTTGTTTTCTTTAAATCTTTTTTTGAAAGTTTAAGTGTCCCAAAGAATTAAATACTTAATTTACTATTCGTTTATATATAATTCTACGAAAATCTCATCACAATCATACTCTTTATTTGCTCGTGTGCTTCTTATTTTTATTAAAATATTAAATGAGCGAAAATTAATAATATTTAATTTATTATGTCAAGATTCGGGGTTAATATAAATAATAATCAAATTATAATAAGAGTTATAACAGTTTTTGTACACACACGTATGTGTAAATAAGGTATGGATAAGAATTTTTATTCCTTGTTGCAAAACTGAGCTTTGCAATGTCCAGTTAAAGACAGCTAAGGCTTCACCAAAAGCCAATAAATGGATTTATAAATGAGTCAGTTTATTTATAAAGTTCTAATTTTTAGTATCTACTAAAGAAAGCTAAAGAGGCCGGCGGGGACGTCTTAAGGCATGGGCCAATTGGGCCTGGGCCCAGGGCCTCACCCTCGGTGGGGACCTCGCGTTTCGTTCTCGACTCTGTCTTTATAAGATCATGATTCGGATAATTTTAATGTGATCAAATATTATACCCGCACAAATTCTCCGAAAAACAGGTAATTTCAAACTGCATGTCAATTGGCAAAAGTGGTAAGACTGTATTATTATGTGATGACTGTTGTCCATGTCTAAGCCTAGGCCTAATACCATAAGCAATCATTTAACTCATTTAGTCGAATGTGGAGGGTCGATTTCGGGTTTGTGTCTAGGTTCTCAAAGATTGGGGGGGGGGGCACTTTTTTATTTTTTTAAAATTACCGAACGAGTATTTAAAACCCCACTTTACTATATATATTGTCCATTTTTTAGAGATCTAAAGGTCGGGCCTACTTTTGCATAAGAGCACAGGGCCTCAAGGAATTTTCTTGGGGGGCGGCCCCATCATATAAGCTGACCCATTGAAATGTTATTGGAGGGGTTTCGGTTTACAGGAATACCGAAACCGATTTTTTGGGAGCCATTTTGTAAAATTTTAATACCGGTTTCACAAGTTTAAATCCCTTTTTTTGGTATTTACTAAAAAATTTTTTAAAATTTTCCCCCACTATATGTTAAGGGATCGCCTTCAAAGCAAAATAGTTTACTGTTTTTTTTATTTTCCCCTAAGGGGGCGAAATTAATTAGATTGTGAATACAAAGTTAAAATTCCAAAAGCGGGATACAATATGTGAATCTTTAAGGAGGGGGGCCCAAAAACCCTTTTCATCCTATTACAGTCAGAGGGGATAAAAAAAAAACTTTCCAAGACCCGGGTAGTCTCATATTCGTTTTTCTGTAAAAAACAAAGGTTGTAGTTGTGAAGAAAGTGCGTAATATTTGGGTTTTTTTTTTAATTGGTGAGCTTGTTTTCACATTGTATTTGCATATCAAAATTATAGGGTTAAATTTTTGGAGATTTAATATAATATATATACTAATAAGTAAAACCCATAAAAAGAATAAGAATCTTTAAAGAACATAAAATATCAGTTGAAAAATACTTGGGTTTATTATTTAGGGATGAAAGACAAAAAGCCCAAAAAAAGATTTAAAATGGGTGATATTTACTTTTTTTGGGATTTAATTAAATAAGATTTTCCCTTTTTATTTTTTTTTGTGATTCCTTATACTTTTTAAAAATTTATAAGTTCCCTTTTTTTTGTGATATTTACACCCCCTAATAAAACTAAAAAAAACCCCTTTGGTTTTTTTTTTTCAAAAAATTTCTAAAAACCGGTATTAAAACCGTACCCCCGGTATTAAGACCCAAAAATCCCGGGAAACTGGATATTGAACTTTTGGTCCAATATTGCAACCCCAACTTGCTAAGTATTGTAAAATTTTCTTTGTATACGCAGCCAAAAAAGAAATTAAAACGTCAGATTGACCACCTGCCCAAAACATCTGCTCATGAAACCTCAGGGCCCATGGTCGCGTATCCCGAGTTGGGCACGGGTTTTTTTGGCCTCATGAGCTTTGCGCCACTTTTTTAAAGTTATTTTGACTAAATGAAGAACGGCACTATCTCGTAATTACTTAATATTTGAACTTGATATTAATCATGTATTTATCAAAGAATTAGAGATCTTCTTTGGGCAAAAGGGGGGAAAAGGGGTTTTCCCTTTTAAAGAATGGGGTAATATTTTAAAGTTTAAAATAAAAATCAAATGTGATTTGAAGAAAAAGAAATTATATAATTTGAGGTATTGGCAAAGAGAGTAAGTGAATAAATAATAAGATTTAACAAAAAACTTTTAAAATTTAATGAATTAAGTACAAAGGGTTTTTTTATTATTTGTTTGATATAAACTGCCTCAACTTTCGATATCTTTTAAACCTGCTTTACATTCCGTATAAAAATTCGTCCGTTGTAAGAGTGCGAAATACGCACAGTGCTAACAAATACGATTATGGTTATGAAAATACAACTCCTCAAATATCAGATCACCAAATACGTTTTAATATAGAAAAATTTTCAAAAATCTTGAATGTATTTGCATGACATTTTAGCACCCTAGTTATACGGTTACAAGTTTTCAAGCGCTTATTAAAAATGCTAATGATTAAAAAAGTCATGTAAGGGAAAAAATCTTTCATTCAAATCTGGTTTTTAAGGGTAATACAATTGGAAAGTTGTGGGGAATACCGGGTCTCCTTGGCAAAGTTTTTTCAGCTAATAGTTCTTTTGGGGTTTGGAATACTCTTGGGGTTTTTTGTTTGGGGGAAAATTTTTCCTGTGCCCGTTGAGAGTTGCCCCTCAGAATTGTCTGTAGCACAGATCTTGAGTCCGAGAACAATAGAATGCCACTGGAACTCCCCATTACCCTGTTGTAGTAGATATCCAAAGTTTTTTTAGTAGAATACTTCGTTTGGGAACCCATGATTTTAAAAAACAATTTTAAATGTATAATTTTTTATGATATTTAGTGTCACTTTTGATTAGAATTTTATAAAAAATTTTTTTAAGGTTAGACAAAAAAAAAATCAAAATTAAAATTAACTTTAACCTTTTTTCCCAAAAGTTCTCCTTTTTTTAAAAAAATTTTTTGTATTGTTTTTTTGCCCGATATGCCCTTTTTGGGCCCCTGCAAAAGAGGCCCCAACTATGGTTTTTAACAATTACATTATTTTCAGAAAATTACAACCATTTGAAATAATTTTCGGCGTATTTTTTTAAAAAATTTTTTCCTTCTGCGTAAAACATGGATAAAAACCCCCTTCCAAAATTTTTTGCGTTTTAAAAATTCTTTGTTGAGCCCCTGTAGAGAGGTCTGAGCTATATAAAAAAATATTAAATATAATAGAAGCATTTTTTACAAAAGGGGAACATTTTGGGAAAAAGTTTTTATTTAAATTTTTGTCAAAATATTGGAAATTAAATAATTTTTTATTGTAATTATTCTTAACCCAATTTTATATACTTGTCTAATCTAAGTGAAGCTAAATATCATAAAATTTTCCATTTACACGCTTTTTTTAAATCACGGTTCCGAACGTAGTCGGATAACCCTTTAAAGACCCTAAGGGGTAATTGTTTTTTTAAATTTTTTCCCGTTGGACTTCTTTTAGGATTCCCAAAAATTCTCATTGGTAAAAATTTTTACTTACCAAAAAATTAATACCTTTTTTAAAGTAAATTTAACATTATATATAATTTTGATAAATAATTTCTTAACAGACTACAGAAATAGCTTTAAAATTACAGAAAACTATTAAGGTATCCGTACACGTTGAAATTGACCAAATTCAATCAAGACAGATATTTTTGTTTTTTATTTTATTGAATAGAACTATCTTTTTGCCTTACGATACATACTTTGTTTTTGTTTTACGCCCCAATATATATAGAGGGAAAAATTACAATCAATTTTTTAAAGTTAAAAAACCGGGAATGAGTCTTTGATTTTAAGAAGTGGGTATTTAAATTCTTAAATTGTCAAAATTTTTTCTGAAAAAATCAAAATGTTAAAAGAATGTATTTCTATAAAACTTTTTTAGCCGATATTTATGTTATTTTCTAGAGAATGTACTTTAAAAAAAATTTTTGGAAAACTTTTTGAGTTAAGGCTTGTTATTTAAATAATGGTCACATAAGAAACGTGATTTTTCTTAAATTTTTTTCCCCAACCGCCTAAAATTTTCTTTTTAAAAAAACAAAATTTTAAGTCATTTTCTAATAAACGCATCAAATTTTTTGTTTTATAATACTGTTACTAATATATGTTTATTACTTTTTCTTTAACTGCTTTGAAGTTTTCAAAATATTGCTAAAATTTTCACTTATAATTTTTTTTGTAAAATTCAGGCAATTTATTCTAAATATTGTTATTTAAAAAGAGATTTTTGTTAAAAAAGGCAAAAAGGGCTTTATAATGTTTAAGTATGTTATTTTGATAAAAATACCCGAACGTGTTCGACACCTTAAATTCAAAAATTTTGGTTGGTAGATATGAACATTCTTAATTATATTTTTAAATCGGGTATTTTGCTATAGATAACAATAAATTAAAAAAAAAAAATGATAAAATCTTTCTTTTTGTCTTGAGGTTTTTCCATTTTTTCTCGCGGATCTGTGGGGTGCAAGTTAAGAACATTTTAGAAAAAACAAAACCTTATTTGTGATAATCAAATCCTATTATAATTCAAAATTAAACGAAGGGTTCTTTAAAAATTTTGTAACTTAAATATCTATAAAATTGATCAGTACTATATATATCTTTAAGGCAAAACCGGGAAACCCTGATTTTAAAAAGCGCATATAAATGTATAATTTTTCATGATATTTGTGTCCAGATTAGAATAAGTATAAAAATTGTTTTGGAATTATGACAAAAAAAATTTTTTAAATAAAAATTTCGGCAAAAAAATTTTTAAATAACCTTTTCCAAAAAAGTTCTCCTTTTGTCAAAAAAGCTTCTATTTAATAAAATTTTTGCCTGCATATACTCAGACCTCTGTACGAGCTCAACTATGAGTTTTGAAAAAAATTTATATTATTTTCAGAGTTGCAACCCTTTTGATTATCGGCGTTTTTTTTTTAAAATTTTTCCCTGTTGTCCCATGGATAAACCCATTTAAGTTTTATATTTCAAAACTTCAGTTGAGCTTCTGTACAGAGATCACTATAAAACAGGCAAAATATTATATAATAAAACAATTTTCACAAAAGGAGAAAATTTTTAAAATTCTATTCTAGGTTTATTTTTCAAAATAGTACTTAAAAAATTTTTATTTAATACTATTTTCAATTTTATATACATTGTCTAATCTAAGTGACGCTAAATATCATAAATATTATCTATTTACACGCTTTTGTAAAATCACGGTTCCGAACGTAGTCGGATACCTTAATGACCATAAGCGTACACGTAAAGTTTTAGGAAATTTTACCCGTTGGACTTCTATAGGATTCAAGAATTCTCATTGGTAAAATTTCTACTTACTAATAATATTAATACTCTTTTAAAGTAAATTTAACATTATATATAATGTATTTGATAAATAATTTCTTAACAGACTACAGAAATAGCTTTAAAATTACAGAAAACTATTAAGGTATCCGTACACGTTGAAATTGTTTTTTATTTTATTGAATAGAACTATCTTTTTGCCTTACGATACATACTTTGTTTTGTTTCTACGCTAACTATATATATAGAGGGCAAGTTACAATCAATTTTATAAAGTTGGAAAAACCGGAAGTGAGTCTTTGATCTACCCGAAGTGGGTATTTAAATTGCTCAAATCTGTCATGGCGAATCTGAAAACTCAAAATGTTACGAATGTATTTCTATAAAACTTTTTGAGCCAGATATTCATGTTATTTTCTAGAGAATGTACTAAAATAGTTCTTATCGTATTAATACTTTTTGAGTTAAGGCTTGTTATTTAAATAATGGTCACATAAGAAACGTGACTTTTCTTATAATGTTTACTCAATCAGCTCTAAAATTTTCAAATTTTAATAAAACATTAAAATTTTAGTACATTTTCTAGATAAACGCATCTAATTTTTGTTTTAGTAATACTGTTACTAATATATGTTTTTATTACTTTTTTCTTTAACTGCTTTGAAGTTTTTCAAAAATATTGCTAAAATTTTCACTTATAATTGTATTTCTTGTAAAATTCAGGCAATTTATTCTAAATATTGTTAGTTAAATAGTAGTATTTATTGTTAATGAGTCGTAAAGGGCCTTTTATAATGTTTAAGTATGTTATTTTGATAAAAAGTACTCCGAACGTGTTCGAACACCTTAAATTCGAAGATTTGTGTTGGTAGATATGAGCAGTCTTAATTATATTTTTTAAATCTGGGTATTTTGCTATAGATAACAATAAATTAAAAAATAAAGTGATAAAAATCTTTCTTTTGTCTTGACGGTTTTTCGCGATCTCTTCGCCCGCGGATCTGTGGGGGTTCACGGATTAAGAGACACTTTAGTAAAAACAAACACCTTATTTGTGATAATCAAATCTCTATTAAAATTCATATTAAACGAAGGGTTACTAACTTAACTATTTAGTAACTTAAATATCTATAAGAATTGATCTAGTACACTTATATATATCTTTAAGGTATCCGAATACGTTCGGAACCATGATTTTAAAAAAGCGCATATAAATGTATAATTTTCATGATATATAGTGTCACTTAGATTAGAATACATGTATAAAATTGTTTTAAGGAGATTATGACAAAAAAAATTATTTAAATACAATATTTCGGCAAAAAATTAACTTAGAATAACCTTTTCCAAAATGTTCTCCTTTTGTCAAAAATGGTTCTATTATAATATTTTTACCTTGCATATGGCTCAGACACCTCTGTACAGAGGCTCAACTATGATTTTTGAAAAATTCATATTATTTTCAGAGTTGCAACCAATTGAAATGATTGTCGGCGTTTTTTTCTTAAAATTTCTCCCCTCTGTTGTCGCAAAACATGGATAAACCCACTGCTAAGTTATATATTTCAAAACTTCTAGTTGAGCCTCTGTACAGAGATCTGAGCTATAAACACGCAAAATATTACTATATAATAGAAGCAATTTTCACAAAAGGAGAATATTTTGAAAATTGGCCATTCTATGTTCATTTTTTTTCAAAATAATGTACTTAAATAATTTTTTTATTGTAATACTATTCTTAAAACAATTTTATATACATTTTCCAATCTAAGTGACACTAAATATCATAAATATTATCCATTTATACGCTTTTGCAAAATCAAGACTCCGAACGTAGTCGGATACCTTAAAGATTAATCTGCGGCAATAATAATTTCATAAGTAGATTCAGCTTATCCTTTCACTCGAACTCAGGTAGATTCAATTATTCTATCACTTGACACTTCAGCTTCAGTATGACAGTCATCGCCAACCTCTTCTCGACTGCCCAATTCTCTTGACTTTAAAAAGCAACTCTCATTCACACAACTCACGGTTCCTCCACAGAAAGCGGTTTTATAATCATACAACCTCATCGATAGAATTTTCCCTAGAGGATTAGTAAGAATCGTGAATACAACCCTTTTTTTTAATGTTTTTTAAAATAAATGTAGCTCTATGACATTCGAATGAGAGCAAAAAATTAAAATATTCTGTACAATTTATGAATTGAGGGAATTTATTCATAATGATATCGAATCTAAAATAATGGTGTTTTTTCTAAACATATCTATGTTACTTTGCTGACCTTTATAAGGGGGAGAGTAATCTCTAATTTATTCAAACTTCTAGCTTGCTGATTTCAAGATAGTAAATAACAAAATTAATTTGTTTCAAATGCCTTAAGTAGCACACACATGAATTCTTCAAAGGGGAGGGGGGTTCAGGGTCGAAAGTACAACATTGTCGTATCATGCTCCAATACGCCGCTCAACATATTCTTTTGATTTTGTCGATTTTCAGAAACAAAAAACAGTAAAAAATTAATTATTGAATAAATAATTAACATAAATTAATTATTAATAACAAATACTTAATTAAATTTTACGTACTATATCATAGGATTATATTTAACCGAAAATATATCAACAGAAGTTTGGGGGTGGGGTCCAGACCCATGGACCTCCCCCTTCCTTGTTGCACCACTTGGACCCCTTTTTTTTGCAACATATTTTTAAATCTTCAGTCAACTAATTTTCTTTTTTAAAAAATATCAAACATAAAAATAATAAACGAAGCAGAATCAAAATTAACGTTCTATTTTAAAACCTTTACTTAACCGCTGCCGACACTAAATAGCACTTAATTGGAGGAGTTTCGCAGAAATAACTCCTGAAAACAACTTTATAATAGTTTTTAAAAGAACTCGAAATTATACTGATAATGGACGATTATTCGGAGAAATTCGTCTTTCGCTTTATGTTCCGCGAAGAAATGGATAGGGACAGAATTAGGGTAGTTAATTGTTAGAACGTTTACCAAATGAGCTTATTAAGAGTTGTTAACATTTCATTTTCTTACTTTTTCGCATTCAAATAGGGATTATATTCAATGGCAACAAATCCGTTTTCTTTTCTCCCAGTTCTGTCAAAAGTTTTTTACTCTTGAGTCTAAGCCAATCTTTGGATGTAGGGTAAATAGATTTTTTTAAAAAAAGGGAATTAAACTATAAGACAAAATGGGTGTTACAAAATGGCGACTTAACTGTTAATTATAAATAAGGATGCATTTACCTTATATTTCAGTGTATAAGCCAAGAGTATTTAGAACTTCTTTTAAATTTAAAATGGGTCAGCTTATGTACGTATCCGTTAATCTCGAAAAAAAGATAGCTAAGAAAAAATGGGTTTTTTTATTCAAAAAAGTCAAAGAAATCTTTCAAAGTCAGTATGCGAATCCGAATTTCGGAATAGTTCATGAAATTTTCATTCACTTATTGGGATAGCTGAACGTGAAGTTTGAAAGTCGTATACGAAGAGTCGAAGTGGGAATTTGGTTCGAAAATTAAGCGGAAAGGCACAATTTCCGAACCAGCCAAAAATGGTACAGCAAGTATAAGAATAATACTGATAATATAAAACATATCAAATTAAAGGAAAAATTAGCTAGCTTTAGATAGGATTACCACAAATAAAACTGGCATCGTTGGCGTCTGGCGTTTTACTTTAAAACAATTTTATTGAAAAATATTCCACCGGTTTTATCAGTTTGCCACCATTTTCGCCGTCACCGTTAAGGTCTGTTTTTCTTATATAATTTAAGTTGTGAATTTGTAAAATAATTATTTTCTTAAATGGTGGGACGACCCTGCAATAAGCCCCGCTTCCTTAGAATTGAGCGAGTGATTAAATGAGTCAATATTTTCTTTTTTTATGAATAGATGAAACAAACATACTTGATAAATTTCAAGTCTATTGGTCTAATAGTTTAAAAACGGGAATTTTTATCTATAAAACTCCTATAACTCCCTTGGGATCGATTTTCGCAAAACCCCTTTAGTGGTAGATCTCTACTTAATGAAAGGAACCTGCTTGGAAATTTCTAGCCTGTAGGTGTAATAATTCAAAAATGGGAATGTTTATCTTTAGCGCCCCTTAAGTCCTCTCAACGACTCTTGGGGTTGATTTTCGCAAAATCTTTCTTAAAAGATCTCTATCCTATGACAAGAACATGCCTATATCAATTTTCAACTTTGTAGGTCTAATAGCTCCAGAGATAAGTGAGTGAGTTGCTTTTCTCTTCTATGTATATAGACTAGACATTGCTCGATCGCTTCGCTCGGTATTTCACGATGTTATATGAACACACACACATATGTTTGTGTGTGTAGTATCGTTGGCCGGTGTTGTTGTATTTGTTTGTTTACCAGGGGTTTCACAGAAAACATGTTCGGAATTAAATTTCAACTTGTTTATTTACACGCACAAAACGTAGGTGGACATTTCACAGTTGTATTTGTCAGATATTTGATAATAACACGAAAACAGACTCATTGTTAAGATATTTTTAATATGCTTGTTAATGTAATTTTATGCTTGTAAAAAAAAATACACTTTTGTAAAGAATTATTCAATGGAAAGAAGAAAAGCCATCAACAATCATATCATTCAATATTTCACGTTCTGAGGATTGATTTCAAAAATAATTATCACTTGTTTAAAAAAATAAAATCCAAACAAGCATATTCCATTTAGAGAATTAGTTTTTCGTTTTCTGATAACCTTCTATTTATTATTATTATTTTAACTTCTCATTTACTCATTCTTTATTTGCAGTTTTATTTGATTCAAAATCTACAGTATATTCTCCTTGAACATATCTACCTGATCCTTATTTTGAGGTTTCAATGGACTGGCCAATGAATGCGTAAATGTGGTGAAAAAGTATTCAATAATATAAAGGCTCACATTATACATTACTTACGATCGCGACGAAAACCATTAGGAATTTAATTCCCGAGTCGAACTTCCTAAGATTAATTAATTCTATCCGCGTCTTTCTTCATTGAACAGTGATAATTCATCACAATTTATTAACCCATTCTGTACTTTATTTGGTAATGTCAACGCATACTATATATTTTGCTAATACAGTGTAACGTCGTCAGTAGTTAGAAAACAAGAAAATTTGTCACAGCCTCATTTTAAAATTTAAACAGTATTTAATAGCTTCATATGTTATTAAAAAGTCCAATAACTATGCCAAGCCGGGCGGACAGTTTTGTTTCACTGGAGGTCAATCCTTATTCCGAAGATACTCGACAATCCCTTGCTTTCCGGGCTCCTCTCCAGTTTACTCCATGGCTCTCTGTTTCCATCCAGGAGCTCCGTCCGTCTCACTCCAGGCTCCTAACTCCCTCCGTTTCCATCCAGGGCTCTCTCAAGTTTTCCTTTCCGTCCGTCCAAGTTCTTCTTCAAGTTTCTTTCTTCCCTTTCTCCTCAAAATTCACCTTTTTTAAACGCACCAGGGGCGGGTCCACCACCGCCCCTCGATATCCCTCATTGGCAGGTCTAAAAGGTCTGCCCCGTCCCGGGCCACTTTCGTCTCCCATTTGCGCAGCAAACACAAACACATTCCTCGTCTGTCTGGAATCAAGGGCGCCATAATTCTCATCAACTTCTGAAATTTTCCAATGTCTACCACCTGGGCCTCATAGCCCTATTCTCTATCACCGACTTTCATACGAGCTTCGCCTATTCGAACTTTCATACGGGAATGCCTATTGTCACCGGCATTCTTTAGCCGTGTAAATTCCAGACCCGATGTCTGCGCTTGTCGAGGCCAAACAACAAACAATGACCCCATGGCCACCACCAATAACGTCACCCAACGTCTGTTTGGGGCCATAAAACTTCGCTTGAATAGAGGGGTGGGGTTCACCCCAATCGAAGACGTCACAACTGTAATTCCTCGCGCTACTTACGCGATTTTCAAACCTCGTCGAATCGTCTCTCTTTTTCAATTAATACTATTATAATTTTCAATTAATACAATTAATACCTACCTGGGATGGCCTAATTTCTGAGAATGTGATTTCTTTTTTACTATACTATTTTATTAGAATTGTGACATCTCACGCGTCCTTTCTCTAACATAACCTCTGTGTTCTTTGACGGCCACGATTAATGGCAAATCTTTTCCAACCCAAATCAGAAGTGAAACGAAGCATAGATGCAAATAGATAACCCTTTCAAAGGACAGAGTTTTAGTAAGCGGAATGGCAATTTAGAGAAGTTCAGTTCGGAAGATATTAGAGAGTGTAAAGTGACGGCTTTACCTAAAATCACGAAAAATCTAGCCATTCATCAAGGTACATATCATTGTACGCCAACTTAGAAATATCTGAAGTGGATTGGACGTTGGTAGAAACCAAGGTAGGAAGATTATATTCTGAATGCGGAGAAATATATTATTAAGATTGAGAGTAGGCGGATATAGTACAATTATATTGATAAGTGATCTAGTGCGCGATCTGTGTTGATAAGACTACGTGTTTTGGTTTATTCTCACTTAATATAAGTTTGTTCGATATATAAGTAATTTAGTTAAATTCTTAATAAAAGTCATGATGGGGAACAAAATGTCTCATCATTTTCGAGAATCACACCTCTAACTTACGCTGGAAACCCCACGACATAGTCAGATCGACCATGTCGCAAGCATGAAATTTAATTAATGAATAAATAGTAACAAATAAAAAAAATAGTCCAACACCCTATATATAGAAAGGAAAATTTCGAGGAAAATCGCTTTCTCTATTTTGTCTCTTAATATTGTGATTCTGTCATATGTATATACATATTTATAGAAATTGTAACTTTTTAATAAAAAGAAACTAAAATAAAATTTTCCTTTGTTGACTGAAGTAGGAATTGACTTAAATTCCCCTAATACTTTTTTTTACATGGCTGAAACTCAGGCGGAATCAGTGCCAGATTCTGATGAAATTGGTAATTTAATTGAAGAAGCTACCGATCTTACCAGGCAAATAAATTTAGGATATTGGTGACGTTCAAGAACTGCTGGATTCTCGCAATCATGAGCTGACAATTAATGAGATCATAGAAATGCATGAGCAAGACATTGAAGAATATGAGTCCTTAGACCCAGTTCAATCAAAAATCGAATGACGGTTGGGAATTTGTTAAAAGGCCTCAGTTTAATTTAAAAAAGGATTACGAATTTTAGAAAATACAGATTCCAACGAAGAGCGTATTCTTTCAACAAAACAAGAAATAAAAACTATTATTTGCTTTCTTAGAGGAAATTTTGTGGGAAAAAAGAAAACTTTGAGCTGTCAGACTACTTGTAAGATTTTATGAAACTGTCTACACATCAAAATAATTTTGGTTTACGATTTTGTATTTGTGTTATCTAAAATTTTATTAAATATTTTTTTATTTGAATTATTATTTGCTTTCGTCTGCGGCCCCAGCTAAAAATAGTTTATATGTATTTATATGTATAATCATACCCTGTGTGACTACATATACCCCAAAACAACCACAATAATACATCAACTTACGCGAATACGGTTAGGCGATTTTCAAATCTCGTCGATTTTTTATCCATCGCTGAAACTCAGACAGAATCAGTGCCAGAGCTTGATGAAGTTGGTATTGTGATCAGTGGCGTAACGTATCCCCCCTCGCATCATGAGAAAGGGGCAGAATTCTAGGGGGCCCAAAGCCAATGTTATGTTATGGTTTTGTAATCCTTTGTAACATCTGGTTTGAGTCCCGAAACCTGACTGTGAAGGGGTGGGGGCCCTAATATTTTCTGCTACTGATCGTGATTGAAGAAGTCGATCTTGCAGGCAAATAAGTTTTGAACTGAATAGTGATGATGCTCAAGAATTACTGAATTCTCATAATCATGAGCTCAATTGATGAGCTCATAGAAATGCATGAGCAAGAGTAAGAATTTGACAGGAGGCCTCAGTTTAATTGAAAAAAGGGTTACAAATTTTAGAAAACACAGACTCCAACGAGAAGAGTGCATTTTTCCAACAAAACGAGAAACAAAAAATTATATTAGCATGGCTACGAGGAAATTTTGCGGAAAGAAAAAATAAATTGAGTTGGCACACTACTTTGTTAGATTTTATGAAACCTTCTACTTAAAAAATAACTTCGGTTTGCAATTTTCACTTGCGTTATCTAAGAATTTATTAAACACATTTTTTTTTTCTAAATTATTATCTTCTTTCATCTTAGTGCCCAACTAAAAATAATTTAGATGTATTTATATCCGAAATTATATATATCCGACTTACGCGGTTACCTCTCAGTTCCACCTATCGCGTAAGTTCGGGGTGTGACGAAGCCGATCTCTTCCCCTATTTGCTAACAGATCCCTTGCCCCTTGCCAACAGAAGTTGCGAAAATTCCAGGCATTTCCCTAATTGCTGGGAAGGAATTTCGTAACTGGGTGGTCGAATTTCGGAACCTTTTTTCCGAGCTGACCGGACTGTCGAGAAGAGGCGCCTTAACATTGTGTATTCATTTTCCCGAAATTCGGTGACGACGGTGCGTCTGAGAACGTACAAATGTGCACCCAGCCTTGGCGCTTCTTGGACTTGTGAACAGGAAACGAGACCAATTTGGCGCGGCAGAAGGGTAAGAGATCAAGGGAGCTGAGATCGGAAGGCGGCAAAAGAACAAGGACGATTGAGGCCGACAAAGAGATCAGAGAAGGATGACTAGGAGAAATAGAGAGGATATAAGAAGGGTGAGAGAGTCCTGACTGGGAGACTGAATTTTGAAGGGAGCCATTTGGACGTCCCTTGAGCGATAAAAGCGATACCGAGCCCGCGAAGTACAGCGGTCTCCCAGCTTGGAAGATCAGGGAACGGAAGAGAGTGCGAAAGAGCACAGAGAAGTTGGAGCCAGAGAACTCACTCAGACTCGGTGAGGAATTACCGAGAGCGAACCTTTTTACTCACGATTTGAATTAGGACTTTTCTCTAGCGGGCGAAGTTACGCCCTTATTTTATGTGAAAGAGACTCGAAATCATTACGGACCCTTTTTGCTATTGAATTCTGAAATAAATAGTTATCTAAGAGCTATGGGAAATCATTACAGGGGTATTACTGTATTTGCTTTGTTTGAATTCCATGGTATACACAACTACTTTCATGGAAGAGGTTGCTTTTGAAAAAAAGAAAAGCACACACACACAAAAAAAAGTATCGAGACGTATTCTTAACTCGAAAAATTACGAATGTGTTTGTCTATAGGTGAGGTTTGAGTCCCTAAAGCCCACCTGCCACTGGCTGAATTACAGTAAGGTTAATATAATTCGGAAACGTAAATTTCAAAATTCTTCAAAACCATTTATGTAACTCGAAGTTTAACGTAATTTAAAATATTGAGAAAAAAAAACTAGAAAGGCAAGAAATTTGACATAAAATATTTTAAAAGTCGGTGGTAGGCAACAAAAACAATACCCTAATTACTAAAAGAAAATAAGTCTAAATCGTTTCTCTTAAAAAAAAAAAACTGCAATAATAGAAAAAAACTCTTTTTTCGGAAAACAATGAAATTTCTTTTAAACTTACAAATGGGGTCGTATATAACTACCTTTATTCCAAAAAGAAGAAAAAAAGCGTTTTCTTTTTTTATTTTCTATTTTTTTAGACAAATTTTCTTCCCAACAACAAAAAAACAAGAGACATCACCCGTCAAACTTTGATGCCCCCTGTCTCCCGTGACTGTCGTGAACTAGCCTACTTCCACACATTCTCGCCAACTTCTAAGAAAACGTGACACTTAGAGCCTGTGTTTTATTCTTCAGCGAATAGAAGGAAGAATATCAATTTGGGGTTTGGGGTCATTTTCACGGTGAATGCGTGTGATTGGCGCATAAAAAAAAAGCCCCACTATGCCGTTGAGACGTTACAGTTCAGACCGTTCTTTGAATTCACGGTCAGTTTGTGTGTGTGCCTTTTTTTCTAGGAAAACAGTCAACAGAGAACGTTCACGGAAAAGGTCCTGTCGTTTTAGCGCGAAAAAGCTCTCTTTCTCTGGGATTTGGTACGGAAACGTAGACCCGGTTTCCAAGTAGTCATATGATCCATGGAACCGGATAGGCCTTTCACCTCGGTTTCTGAAAATATTTGCAGAACAAATACTAAATACTATGGGTACGGTTACACACACACAGTCAGGTGGAAATTTTACATGAGAAGGGCATAGAATAAGCAACAAAACGTTTTTTTTTTTTTTTTTTGGCGAATTTATAATAAAAGCTTTTTTTTGAATACCTTGAAATGATGCTGTTTTTACACACACTCTCAAATATTTTTGAAGAAAAACTTGGGTTAAATATTTTGTAAATTATCATCATCATAAAACATTATAAAAAGAACACAATATTGATTAAATTAAATCGTATTAATTCCACATAATGAGCTGTTGGCGATGGGACTGAATCTTTGACTAGATTGAAGCCAAGTAAAATATAAGAAATTAAAGAATTTTCGAACTTTTCGCTTTTAATGCCTTCTAACATTACTCGATTAAGAAATTACTTGGGGAAAATCAAAAGGGCCTGAAATACTTGGAAGGAGTTAAGATATTTAAAAATATAAAAATAATTGGTACTTATGTATTATCGCAACCTATTGGCGACATTACATGAAACAAAGCACATGATTGCCAATTCAGCACATGCGACACATGCGAAATTGGCTTATTAACTTAGCGAGTTATCTTGAATGTTGGCGATTGTTACAATAATACATAAGTACCAAATAATCAATTTCGATCGAAACGCACATTTTTTAAAATTGTGTCGAATAGAGCAATCTTTTGGCTTTACAAAACCTTTATTATTTTGTTTCTATGTTATATACGGATCGGATTACAACAAATTACATAAAATTAGAAAAACCAGATATGACGTTTGTACATTGTGTACTAGTACACAATATATATATATATATATATATATATATATATATTGTGTGTGTGTAACTTGTTTGAAAATTTTATATTTTACTTGAAAAAAAATTCCCTTACTGTTATTTATACTTATTATAAAGAGTTTTAAAACCTTTTATTATATTTTTGATATAACATGTAGCAAACATAATTATTAATGATTAACAACTTATCAAATTAATAAAAAAATCACATAGAAGCTCAATTTAAAAAAAAATTCACAGCATAGTTATAAATGACCTCGTTTGTCCCTTCATATAACTAATTTTGCAAGAATTATAAGAGGAAAAGAAAAAGACTTTTTAAACTGAATACAAATGCAAAATATAACTTTAAAAATAGTTTCGTTCAATCCCAAAGAAATTTTAAATTATTCTAACAAAAATAACAAATAAAATCGATAATAAATTTTTAATTGAATTTATTTCTGATAAAAAAAGTCACCAGGAAAAGATCAATGAAACCATTTCGCAAATAATTTCTTAGGAAAATTGTATTAATTATCACAATTGTCATATTAAAATTTGTGTTTAGAAATTCGAATGAAAAGAATTCATACTTTCAATGATTGATGATTCAATCAAATAACTTCTTTCAATTAATTAACCAATTCTAGTTTTCGTCTACATTTAAATTAATGTCTGCTATCCTCTTTTTTTTATATTAAATAATCAAAAAGGATTCATTGAAAATTATTTAACCTTGGACATTGAATTCGAAGAATTTTTTTTTTCTTCCAATTAATCAATTTTTCCCTTTCTTAAAAAAATATTTCTTTTTTGATACTCTTCATTATGTAATAGATTTCAAAAGGAAATTTTTAAAGTATTACTATAAATTATGCTATTGTTCTTATTCCGGTAATAAAATGACGTAATGGTCTTATGTAATTATGATATCATGCAGCTATTGCTTTTACCTATTGTGTGCATAGTTAATACTTAACAAACGTTATCCATCATACAAATACATACTTAGTAGGATTCAAAAGTTCCCGGACTGAGTCAATAACCAGTGACGTAGCGTGGGCTTTCGCCGCCTGGGGCCCACCGGAAATTTGTCGCCTCTCTATTTTAATTATTAGTCAAGAAAATTAGTAGAAGTAAAAAAAAAGTAGCTTTAAATTTTTTATTGCTTAAAGATAAACTTTCGTTTTTGTCCCCCATAGAAAAATCTTTTATACAGTTATCAATATCAATATGTATGTTTGTAAGCCTTAACGTGGACGTAGTCGATCTAAGATAATTTTTGATTAATTTTAGCTTAGAGAAGCTTCTCTCGCAACTGGCATTACTGATGGCAGATGTTAAAAAATTCTCAACATTATGACAATGTTTGGTAAGCCATCTTCAAGTTTGGACTCAATAATATATTTTAATCAACCCAGAGAGCCGGACCTAATGAGTTCTTTTTTACAGCCTGGGTCTGTTGCAGCTATAAAAGCTTGTAGACGTATGCGCTCAAGTCGGAATTCTTCTTTATTAATGTTTTGAGGAGCTTGCTCTAAGTTAAGTTTGTCCATGCTCAATATCACTTCAGGCCTTAAAAAAGCATATTTTTGCGCTAGATTCTGCAACTGTTGGAATCTCTCTATAATTTCAGCAGTTACTCTGTCTATTGAAGAAAACATTATTCACCTCAAGTCATCTTCGTACGATAACTGAACAGTTTTACTTTAGTCGCCAAATATATGTTTCCTCCTGATTCGTCTGGGGGTCAAAAGAAATTTCAAGCTCTTCACATAAACTTTTAGCATATATTAAAGCTTCATCCACGAATTCCTCTCGTTTTGCTTCTAATAGGGTTGTAAAGCACGTATTTTTTGAGCACATTGATGGATATTTAGTCCCTCTGTTTGCAAATAATTTTGAGCATCCTTGACTTCACACAGTACCGGTTGCCAGAAGCCTAAGTAACATAAAAAAAGAATGTGATTGGAAAGCGACTAATAAACTTCCTGCATCTGTGCGTGTATTAAAGCTTTCACTCGTTTCCGTCAGTTTCGTCACGCGGGCGCGATTTAAGTTTGAAATATTTTTTGAATTTAAATATCGCTTTGCTTTCCGCCGCTTCTTTTCGTGTGCCGCCCAGGGCCATGGCCCCGTCTGCACTCCCCCCTCCTCCGCTTCGCCACTGTCAATAACGTGAAAAAATTTTACAGCACAGAGATTATGATAACGTTTCTGTGTTACTGCATCCTTCCCCTTTTCTAAAAGTTTTTTTTTTCAAGTCACGGTGTCGTATTTTGTAGGCGGAGATGCATTTACGAGTAGTACCCGGCGATTGAAAGAAATGGCGTTTTTTGAGCAGAGAATGAACATCTAATTTTGTGTTCGCCTGGGAAAGTGTGCTACGCAGACTTACGAAATGTTAAACCATGTGTACACGGTATTGGTGCATTATCAGGAACGCAATGAGTGGCCTCGACATTTCAGAGAAGGCAGGGAAAGTGTCGAAGACGACGGAAGCTCTGGACGTCCGTAGTGTAACGTTTCCCGCCTCCCAGCTGTTAATCGGCTTCTTTGTGGAAATAATCATCACACGTGCATTTCGCAGCTGCATTTTGAAAAATTATTGCGTGGTCCCGCCTTGGCCCTCTCCTGCAACATTTGACACCATGAGGGACCCTTTTCCCTCACTAGCAGGATGTAACTAGATGCTGAAAAGACGCCGGCCCCTGATCCCCGTGGCGAGAGAAGATTGAGAGGGAGAACCAGAGATGATATGAAATCTTCGAACTGAGCAGATCCTGAAAGAACTCCTCTCTCACAAACCACATCATTTGTGAACTCTAATAATATTTTAATAAGTTTAATAACTTCAATGTATAATCTGTAAATAATAGCTGTGACGTAAATAAACTAAATGTTTAAATTAATCAATATTACGCTACCGTTATTTATCTCAAACGCCACAGCAGACTTGCTGCACCGCTGAAAACATCGAAAAGATTTCTGCGGCGATACGTAAGAAGAGGCTACAAACAATAGTGTAAATAGTAGTATCAGTTAGAATAACGCTTCATTAGCTGTTCATTCATCAAGGGGAAGTGTTGGACGACGCAGATTCAATGATGAATTTCACCGAAGAATGCCAACAACGAATTTTACGAAAATAAAAAAAAATAGAACTATATAATAGATGTAAATTACAGTTTTACAATTTTAACAATGAAAATGTATAATCTGTAAATAATAGCTGTGACGTAAATAAACTAAATGTTTAAATTAATCAATATCACGCTACCGTTATTTATCTCAAACGCCACAGCAGACTTGCTGCACCGCTGAAAACATCGAAAAGATTTCTGCGGCGATACGTAAGAAGAGGCTACAAACAATAGTGTAAATAGTAGTATCAGTTAGAATAATGCTTCATTAGCTGTTCATTCATCAATGAAGTGTTGGACGACGCAGATTCAATGATGAATTTCACCGAAAAGAAATGCCAACAACGAATTTTACGAGAAAATAAAAAAATAAATAGAACTATATAATACATGTAAATTACAGTTTTACAATTTTAACAATGAGTATGAACAGTTGTATAATTTGTAAAATGGGTGTTGGTCCGCAGTTCGGTGAGCAGGGCGTAACCCCCTCTCCCTCTAGTGTACTTTATATAAAATAATTTTTCAAAAAATAATCTAACGATCTTCAGTCATTTTAAAATTTTTCATATTTTAACTACTATCGAAAATTTTTTAAAGTGTTTTTTTTAATTAAATACAATTTTCCCCCATTACTAATATAATCATTTGTATTTGATAATTTTAGTTGGAATCGTATCAGATTTGCTAAAATGTGCAGAAGCAGTACGAATATAATAAAATTATCTATAATCCATGAATTTTTGAATGTACAAAGTTGTTTTGAAACCACTTTAAATCATTTTTGTTCTAAGGCGTTTTAGAGTAAATTTTTTCTTAATTTTTAAAAAATTACTAACTTTTTGTGGCTGATAATTATGTTATTAATTAAACAGAGAAATACAAGCATTTATTTTAATGGAATTCCAAATTTAGGGGGTTTTTTCACCTTTAAAAACGACAATATGACCATTCAATTTTTATTAATGCTATTTTTGCCTTATGTCAGAGAAAAAGCAAAATTCGGAATCAATTCCCCCAACCCACTAAAAAAAAGAACACCTTTTGTGTAAGTTTTCAAATTACAACACATGTATATGTTTTTATAACACTTTATATTATTCTTAAGAAGAAAAAAAATCTATATGCATCGAATTTCACACTTTGGCACACAAACTTTAAATCACATTTGGTATATAATTTGATAAGAATCAAATGGAATATATTTTTTGTAGGGAAAAATATATATTGGCTCACATAAAAATGAATATAAAAAATATGCCGTACAATTTACGCTAATAAAATATTGTATAATATTAAAATTTAGGTACTTTTCTATGTGAATTAAATATTCCATACAAACACAACACACAAATTTAAAGCATTTATTCTTTAACTTCCCTTTATTTTACAACTCTTTTAGTTTGATGCTAAAATAATCACAATTCTTAGAAAAGACTCAATAATGCAAGAGAGAAGAGTTTCGAAAATTCTTATTTAAATTTTTCCTTTTATAAACCTTAACAAAGAAGATGTCTGATTTTCTAAAGGCAGCAGAAGCCTAGTTTAATGATGCCATGAGGGGAAAAAAAACTTCTTTTCAAATTCAAATAAAAGATTTCTCGGAAGAAGCCCGCATCTTGGCAACGGGTCGATAACCGACCTCAAGAATTCGGGGTCCAATCAGAGTCTGGGAGGATTCATCGTGGCCACAATCAATAAAACGCTAAGACCAATCCGTGGACAATTTGAGGATGGGGGTGGGAAGAGAAGCACTTTAATTTTGTCTCGGGCTGTGTACGAGAACTTGTGTTATTAAAGTACTCCAGAAAAATTACAGGGAGTTTTGGGAGCCGAAAATTTTTATAAAATATTTCACTATTCATATAACCATGAAAGCGTAGATTTTATAAGAAACATTATTTTTAGACTTCATAGCAATGCTTATGGTATCCGACTACGTTCGGAACCGTGATTTTGAAAAAGCGTATAAATGGATAATATTTATGATATTTAGTGTCACTTAGATTAGAAAATGTATATCAAAATTTTTTAAGAATAGTATTACAATAAAAAATTATTTAAGTACAATATTTTGACAAAAAATGAACATAGAATGACCCATTTTCAAAATGTTCTCCTTTTGTGAAAATTGCTTCTATTATATAATATTTTGCCTGTATATAGCTCAGACCTCTGTACAGAGGCTCAACTAAAATTTTTGAAATATATAACTTAGAAGTGGGTTTATCCGTGTCTTACGACAACAGAGGGGAGAAATTTTAAGAAAAAAACGCTGATAATCATTTCAATGGGTTGTAACTCTGAAAATAATGTGAATTTTTCAAAAATCATAGTTGAGCCTCTGTACAGAGGTCTGAACTATATACAGGCAAAATATTATTATAATAGAAGCATTTTTGACAAAAGGAGAACATTTTGAAAACAGGTTATTCTAAGTTAATTTTTTGCCGAAATATTGTATTTAAATAATTTTTTTTTGTCAGAATATCCTTAAAATAATTTTATGCATGTATTCTAATCTAAGTGATACTAAATATCATGAAAATTATCCATTTATGCGCTTTTTTAAAATCACGTTTCCGAACGTAGTTGGATATACTAACTTGAAATATAATACATTCTTTCGCAAATTAATATCATACAAAATTCAAGGATATCGCAGAAAAACAGTGCTTCTCAAACTTTCTATACTTCCAACCCAATTTTCAACCATAATTTCCTCGCTCCCCATCCCTCCTCCATACAATAACAATGTATAGAATTCCATAATAATATACTTTAACGTAAAGCTACAATACGACTTTTTTAATTATAAGCCGTACAAATTATCAAAATAAGTATTAAATTTTCTATATAATTTTATGACATGCCCTTACATAGGGTCTCTGGTAATTATTAAACTTGTTCTTAACTTAGTACTGTTAAATTAGGAAATACGTTGTGCAGTACTGATACATTTATAAGAATATTGTATCAGTGTAAATGTATATTTTACTTTTTATTATCTCAAAATGTTATTTTGTTTTGCTTCCTTTCAGTAAATTAATAATTTTTTAAAAATTGTCTTTTGTTTTCGACTTTTTGATATACTCACGTTCCCTTTGTAGGGTTATCATGCCCCCTGAGGGGGGCGCCCCTTACAGCTTGAGAAACGTTGCAGTAAAGGAAATGCTTAGAAACAGCTTGTGATGTTATATCAGTGACAAACAGGCAATGAAATCTTCTATTATTTGTTCAATTTTTATAGATTCTTCTTTAAATATAAATAATTTTTTATTGTATACACATTATCTATCTGTATTCAAAAACATATATGAAACACAAATTCTTCCGAAAAACAAAAATTTAAATTAATAGAATCTCAAAATACAAAATCCCAATTCGAAAAGTCAATGGCGAACATAAAAATAAAAGTAACAAAGTTTTAAAATTTATATATAAACCAAGTGTAATCATGGACTTAGGACTGATAAGTGGGGTCAAAATAGTTTGATTGTACCAAAATAAAAAGATCCAAATTTTAAAAAAAATTCCCAATAATTTATTAGTTAAAATTTCAAAAAATAAGATACATTAGTTGAAAGAAAATTCAGTTTTGTGATATATATATACACACGCGTGATTGCAAATGTAATTTTAGGGCTGTCAAAATTTTCAAACAATTATATACAAGCGCAATACTATAAAAAAAATTTGTTACATTAAGTCACTTATTTTATTAGATTGGTTTCCTTTGATTTTCCCCCCAATAAACTCTGGACGTGGGAGTGTTGTTCCCGAGGGACTGGTATGTAGCTCTAAGCCCTTCTCGGGTGAGCTCGGTTCCTTTGGGCATTCTTCCTTCCTCCATCAAAACCTGATACATTTAAAAAAACATAAAGATCGTTTCTAAAATGTAGATAAACTAAAACACATATAGCTAGAGGGGGAAATAATGTTATGTTCGGTTCTTAAACTTACGATCACCTCTCCCCCCATTTACGTATCAGGGTGACATCGCGAAACCCCAATATTTTGAACATTTCTCCCCCTGATATTCTTGATTTAAATACTTATAGTAGAGTTATTTCATTGGGGACTATTTAGTGATCTAGTCTAGTATGGTACATCTTTCAATTTTTCCACGAGGCCTTTCAGAGTCTGTAAGAGAGGGAAATCTCAATATTAGATCTTCCGTTGGTGTGGTGTGGTAGTTAGGAGAGGGGGTACCAGCTCAGGTATCGTCCATGTCCCTTGACCATGGTTCAAAATTACGTGGTCCGTCGCCAAAAACCTTCATGTAGCTGAACACAGTGCGACGTTAATATTCACTCACTCACTCAACATTAGATGAGAAACTCCGCGGATCCCCTGAAAGACATTGTAAAATCCCAGGGGACCGCGGACCACATTTTAAGAACTACTGGTACAGGGTGTCTGAAAAAGATGGCTTCACTTGTAAGGACGCCCCCCTTGGGTGCCCTTCTCCTAGATTATCAGCGTGAGCTAGAGGTGTAGGAATAAATGAAGAACTAGAAGTTGCCATAATCTTAAGATGTTAACTTCAACCAATAACAGATTAGATAATAATATGACATGTGAGAGAATCTACGTTGGATAAACACAATATATAATACCGAAATAACTTAACCCGGACCACTATCAATAACTAACTTGCCTAAGCTTAATTAGATTCGAATATTTAAATGGTAACTCCTACCTTAATGTCCGACGAAACAACGATCTGTCTGATCCTAGCTGAAGTAGTGGTTCACTGGCGTGCAATGGTATGCACCTTGACGAAGGGCTCTCTGCCACGGATAACTTCCCTTTGGGTGTCATTCTCGATTTCTCTTCACATTGAAATAGGTATCATAACATTCCCAAATGCCACACCACTTGCTCTAAACTTCTATTATTTAAAGCTTCTAATTTGCAACTTTTTCCACGTTTTACTTCTCGGGGTTTGGTTGAAAAGAACTGCCACACACATTTATTCTGGCCCCAAAGAACCCAAAAGGGCAGGTTAATGAAAAACGCGTGAGCCCGTCACACACTTTCGAAAGTGAATTTCAAAAAATCAGCAAAGATTTTCGCTTACGGTTTCTCATGTTCCTTAAAGAAAATATTAAAGTTTCTGTTTAATGAAATGCTAACAGGATGGTGCAACGTCAACATTTTGCAACATTCTCGTTTCAAAATGTCTTCAAGCCAGTGGCGCACAAAAAGAGGGGGGTCCCAGTTCTGGTGCTGTTCGTTTTCAAAACAAAGCAGACCCTCTTTAAGCCTAAAAATCCCCATCTCACAGGTGAATTCTGCTCTCCATTCAAAAACTGTCTTTTATCTTCTTAAATAAATAATTAAATGTTGTAAATATAGCATGATCTTTAATTTTCCTTATCTTAATAAATTGATGATTTGTTTAACTTGGTTACACTGTTTCCCTTAGTTCAAAATTCACCATTACCTCTAGATACCGTCACCACATATACATATCCCAAATATACCGAGTGTTTGAAAAGTATGACTACACTTTCAAATATTAATAACAAAAAAAAAAATAAATAAATAAAAGATATTTACCTAAAAGTTTTTTGTTGTTGTTGTTGTTCCATAAAGGAAACATTAAAGCATTTTACAATGCTTTATTGCACGATTTCAGTGTGCACACCGTTAGTTGTGCGAGTCTGTACGAGATTTCTACAGTGGCGTAACGGAGAACATTTTGGCCCCCCTGCAAAGTCAGGTTTGGGGTCCCCAAGTTGGATTTTACAAAGGGTAGGTACTTGGCAGCAGTTAGGCTTTGGGGCCCCCTAGAACCGTGGGCCCTCCCGCAATGCGGGGTTTGCGCGGGTGTACGTTACGCCACTGGATTTCTAACCACGTTCTATGAAACAATGCAGGATCAACTGAATGGCCACTGTAATTCAATTTTTTATATCAGTATCATTAATTGAAGATTGGTAAACAATGTTTTTCACGTATCCCTACAAGAAGCCCAAAGGTGTTATGTCTAGAGATCTAGGAGGTCACGCTATTGGGCTTCCTCTTTCCATCCATCTTCCTAGCAACTTTTTCTGCAGTCCAGTATGGTTGTGTTCCATTTCCGCTGTCATGCATTGCAGATTTAAATTCTATAAACCATGGTACAACTTGCCCTTGTTCTTGCGTGAAGCCATTTTGAAACGAGAATGTTGCAAAACGTGGACATTGTGCCATCTGGTTTGCATTACCTTAAATAGAAACTCTAATTTTTTCGTTATGGAAACTTTAAGTGAAAATCTTTGTTTGTTCAATTTCTACTATTAATGCACACACACTCTCCCTATATATATTTATTTATATATATCTTCTTCAAATTTTCTATCGTTAATAAAATACTTTCTATTCCTTCATTCAAGTTCAAATACATTTTTTAAAACTTGTAGTGGATGACAATTGATGTTAATACAGTTTTTTCATATATTAATTAATTAATTAAATTTAATTAAAAATAAATAGTAACAAACAAAAATAATAGTCCAACACCCTATATAAAAAGGAAAAGCGCTCGTTGTCTCCCTGTAGCGCAATGGATAACGCGTTGGACATCTAATTCAAAGGTTGCACGTTCGAATCCCTCTTAGGATGGCCTAAATTCTGAGAATGTGATTTTTTTTTTGCTATATTATTTTATTATAATAATTAAATTTAATTAATGAATAAATAGTAACAAACAAAAACAAAAATAGTTCAACACCATATATAGAAAGGAAAATAGCTTTCTATTTTCTCACTTAATATTGTGATTCTGTCATATGTAGATACATATTTATATCAATTGTAACTATTTAATAAAAAGTAACTAAAATAAAATTTTTCTTTGTTGACCTAAGTAGGAATAGACTCAAAACTTTTTTAATATTACTTGTTTTTAATTAATTTTAGAAAGTGTAGTTATAATTTTCATCCCATGTTTTAGCAAAATATTACTTGAAAAAAAATTATATCCTTAGTTAAAGCTACTGTATATTCAAGAATTCCTCTTATGATTTTTTTTTTAATGTTAAGAGTTATTCCTATCCCCGCTAGTTTTTATTTTTTAAAAAAGATGGTATCATTTTCTTCTTTTTAAAAAATTGCTCTTACCACCTAATAAATTTAAAAATGAACTGAAGCGTAATTTAGGCGAAATATAATATATTTGTTTACGAAACTGACATTCATGGAAGAGATTTAAAACGTGAAAGAAATACAACCAATCATTTTCAGCGTCACCTTTAAAATATTTATCACTCTTCTCCCGCGCAGACGAAGTGCATCAAAAACAAACGTTTTTCTTTCACAGTCAAATCTTTTAAAATACACACGCGTTTTTTTATCTTTCATCCAACATCTGAGTTTGCTATCTTAAGTATATTTATTTCTTCGAGCTGTATGTTTTTATCTTCTTCACTTCCATTTATTTTTCTTTACTGAAGAACGGAAACTTTTATCGACTTTACTTCTGAAAACAAGGCTTAAGAAAAGTCAAATACCATTGCATGAAATGAAAAACCTATTTTTAGAGTTACTTTTATTCTTTTAGTGATAGCTTGTCGAACCTTTAGTTTATCTGTACACATATTTTGTGCTTTTCAGAAAGTGCGTTGAAGGAATTTACAGGAAAAGACTGATTTTAAAAAAATTATTAATTACTGCGATCTGCCACAAAGTAAAATTGCTTAGGAGAAAAGCGAGTCATTCACTAAATCTCTCAACACGAGTCTGTAGATCTATAGACTTAAAATCTGCTATGCATGATTCTTTTGTTGAGTAGCGATCCTCTAAAATGGTTTTGCTGAAATTGACTCCCAAGAGGTAGGGGTTACAGGGGCGTGAAATATAAATATACTCCTGTATTAGAAAGTCAGTCATGTCCTTTTTAAATCAACAGTCTTGGAATTTTAGAATCCTATTGGATACATTCGAAAATTTAATGCTAGGAGAAATATGTTACTAACTTGGATGTAATAATAGCCGTAGAACATCACGAAATACCCATCGAAATAAGTGGATAACACAGCTAGTATATATCTATATATATGTGTATCTGTCTTTATGTTCATGCTTTGCTTTTTTAAAATTATAGCTATTTAGTACATCGAATCATTTCTAAAAGTGTAATAGGTGATGAAAAGAACATACCGTTTTTTTTGTTCCAACACGTCAAGAAAGCAAAATATGGGTCTTTGAAGATGATCCCACCCCGACAATGGCGAAAAAGACAACGAGCAATAAAAAAAAATAATGTATATCATTTTCTTCAGAAATATGGGATTGATCAAAGACATCAAGTTAGAAGGACACAGAAGACAGTAACAGCAAACTGATATACCACTAAATGACTTCTCTCTCTCTCCAAGAATTCCTTAAGTGAATGTTAGGGGTCTAATGCTTCATTCACCATGACAATGCATCTTCCCATACAGCCCGATTAACACAGTTGAGAGTTTTAAACAAAAACATATTAAAGTGATAGAACACCCACCTTATTCTCCGGATCTAGCTATGTCTGACTTTTAATTATTTTTTAACTTAAAAAATAACTTACTTGGATGTCGTTTTCATTTAGAAGAAGAGATTGTTGTGGCTATAAATGTATTTTTTTCATCAATTCCAAGAAATAAGTGATTTAGGGCATTTAATCAGTGGAAAATTCGTCTGCAAAAGTACATCGATGCTGGAAGAGACTACTTTGAACACTCCTAAAATTTTGAAAAGTATAACTTTAAAAACCTGGAGTATCTAAAAAATTTCAGAATGACCCTCGTACTAACTTCCATTAAAGCTCATAAAAACCCGCCCTTGATTATTTTTGGAAAAACCACCAAACACGAGGGCTTTTGGCGACGGACCACGATTTTGAACCATGGTCAAGTGACGGGGACGACCCCCGACTGGCACCCCCCCCCCAAACCCCTACCCCCACACCAAGGGGGAGGACGTTTCATCTCAAAGAAACGTACGCTCCCCACACGGCGGGTCTTTTTTACTGGGCTCGAACCGTGACATGGCAAGCCACGGTCCGATACCTTTCCACTCCCGGGGGCCCACAATCTGGCTCTATAAAGCCAAACTGACCTCACGTGAACGTAATTTAAAATTTTAGAGTTTGGGTGAAACCAGAAAGCCCCCCACTTGACCGCTTTTAAAAAAACGACGTCCATCAACAACCCAAGGATGGGGCCCCCGGGCCCCGGCGGGCCCTTTTTTTCTCGACTATGTCTTAATAAGATAATGATCGGGATAATTTTAATGGTCAATTATTATTCCCGTTCACATTCTCCAAAACAGGGATTTCAAACTGCATGTCAACTGGTAAAAGTGGTAAGACTGTATTATTATGCGATGACCGTTGTCCATGTCTAGGCTTAGGCCTAATACCATAAACCAGGGGTGTTCAACCCACGGCCCGGGGGCCACATGTGACCCTCCTTGAATAGTTTTTCGGCCCACGAGATTCTCTTTACAACTTTACAAAATTCGACTGTTTTGTACAATATTTTTGTTTGGAGATTTTTTTTTTTTTTAAAAATAAATCCCTTAAGTGTTATTATTTTATCAGTTGTTTTTTTTATGGATCTTTTTTTTTTAAATTGAAATTTATCAAACATAAATCTTTTAAAATTAACGCACGAAAATCTGCAACCATTTTCGATACGCAAATACACGTGCATTGAGACGACTCCAAAAACTAAGTAAAGGGGGGAGAAAGACATCTACTAAATTTAAAAAAATTAAACTTATTTGATCATTGATAGTATATTATCTATATTTGAACTGAAAAAAGAAAACGATAATAATATATCAGTCTGTTTTTTAAATTTCATTCAAAAAATTTTGTAAGGATCCAAATCTTAAATATAAAGAATATATTTTTTTATTGGGCCCCCGGTAGTAAAAATTCTTCCCCAAGTGGCCCACGAAGATTGGTTCCCCCGCCATAAGCAATCATTCAATATTTGTCGAAAAGCGGCCATCCTCAGTCGGTTTTGCCAGGTTTTAAGGGGTCGTGCATATTTATCTTTTTTAAAATAATTTAAAATAGTTTTTACAATGCATGCTATATATATATATATACGTTTTCTTTTTAAAAACCAGGTAAGACCTACTTTTTTCATAGAGCCCAAGGCCTTCTTTATTTCCGGGGCCCCGGGCCTCGTGTCTTAAGACGTCCTTTAACGTCCCCTGCGAGGTTAATAATCAATCAATTCTCCGTTCCAGGCAATTTATGCATTAATTTTTCAATTCCTACACTATTAGCTCACACTCTCTGTACATTTATTTATTTATTTATCTTGGTGGAATTTTCAATCGTTAATAAAATACATTTTAAAGCGCTCAATTGAGCTGAAATTTCATATACATGATTATTTTGGATGACAATACAATAATTTAATTATAATTAACTGATTAAATCCAGTTATTTAAAGAATTACAAATACAGCCACGTTGGCATCATTTTTGGCGACTAAGTGACCCTTTTGGCGACTTGTTTCAAAACTTGAAAAGGTCTTTTTTCTCACGTTTTGAAGCATTCAGTTGAACTGAAATTTTATAGACACGAATGTTTTGGATGATAATACGAAACTTTGATGATAATCAATAAAAATGAATTACCACTTAATGTTGTGATTCTGTCATATGTATATACATATTTATATCAATTTTAACTGTTTAATAAAAAAGAGCCACAAAATAAAAATTTTCTTTGATCTAAGTAGGAATTGACTTAAAAAAAAATTTTTTTTTTATATTACTTGTTTAATCTATTAGTTCCCTATAGATTAAAAAATCTGTAGGAAAGTATCTATAGGAAAACTAATTTATGCATTAATTCTTTAATTTGTTAGTTTCCTATACGCAGTGCAGTAAATAAATCCAATCTAGTTTTTATTAATAATGGATAGTTAAAAATTTTCAAAAAAGGCTATTATTTTGTAATACATTATACACTAATTTAAAAAGTAATTTTTCTTTAAAGCGGTAATTTGATATTAATTCCTGTGATTATCTAGCGTTAATGAATGCATCAAATCTCAATTAAAAAACACAACGACAAATCGTTTCATACTTCCAGTTTTTCCTGCTAAGCTTAAAAATAAACTCAAATATTCCATGAAATGTAGAATTTCTTCTAATTAAAATGAAAATAATGAGAAAAATCAATATAAAAATAACTCCCAATTATAAATTAACAATTGCAAAGAGGAAAAATGTTTCGGAGTTTTCTAATAAAAAAAATGTTTTACCTTGAATGCGTATTATTTTACTAATGAGCATAACGAACTGTTTTATGCCCCGATATTCCCCTTTTTTATTTAAATTCTAAGTTTGTTTAAATCTGATGATTTTTTCATAGAAAAAAATTTTGGCCCAAAAGGAAAATTTAAAAAGGTTTATCAAGATTAATTTTCTGCGAATTTTATAAGAATAATAATACATGTGTTTTCTGTTAGAAAGAAGGGTAGGCTAAGCCAGTCTTTAAAAATATTTTTATTACTTCGTTTCTATGTTATCTAACCTTTTGTTTTATTTATAATAGGTTCGCGGGTTGCTTGTGAATTAATTAAGAAAAATTTTGCTTTTATATACGTAAGAGGATTAGAAACCATCCGAAAAGCATTTTTAAAAAGACAATATATCTCTTATATCTAATAGAGATGTTACCGGCAAAGTATGAAATAAATGCCTGACGTTTTTAAAGGGAAAAATGAGAAAAAAATGAGGGTTTTTTTTCATACTTTTTCTGGGCGTATTTAGAAAAACCACCCCAAAACCGTTTTTGGGGGGAAAATAAAAATGGTTTTGGTAAAAGGTTTTTTATCCTTTACGTACATTTCTAAAAAATACAAATGTTATTCCTGACAAAAAAATTGAGAGGTTAAAAACATTGTTTTAAAATACGTAAAAAAGGGAAAAAGGGAAAAATTTTACGAAAAAAAAATTTGCCTTTTTTTTTTATTAGGGGGAAAACAAAAATTTTTAAATAAAAAAAAATAAATTAACCTTTCTTAGCAAATTGGGGAGGCTTGAATTTTTTGAATTTACATTTATAAGATTTTTACGCAAAACCATTCCCTTTTTTTTGGTACTTTTTTTTTAAAACATACATTTAAGAATCCTTCACCGTTCCCATTGGAAAAGAGCAAAATTTCAACCCCATAGAAGAGGAATTTCATGGCCAGGAATATTTTAATTCCCCCGGTTCTTAGGGCAAAAACTGCTGAGGCCACCGATAAATTTTCCTTTTCTTGGGTTGCCGGGGCCCCCCCATATAGATCATGACTCCTTTTTCGAAAACTACAGCTTTTTTCCCCCATTTTTTATTTGAAAACAGGAAAAAAAAAAACAATATTTTTGGGTTTTCAATTTTAAGTAAAATTAATTTTTTTTACACTCCTTTGGGCAAACCACAATGTGAATTGGGTAAATTCTGGCCTGAGGCACGCCCTTTAAAAACTGGGACCTTGCCACCCAATATTTGAAACGAATGGAGATGTATTTCATCTTTTCCGGTTTTTCATTAGCCATTCTATAGAAGCCCAGGGAAAAGTGTGAAAATTTAAAAACCCCTTTACCATTCCGGGGAGTTTTTAGGTTCTTAACAAGCCTTTGGCATTCTATAGAATGCCGGATTTCATACTTTGCCCGGGAACAGAGTATTTTTTATAAACCCAAACAGTTTTATGGGGGTTTTTTCGGGAAAATTATAAGATTAATCTTTTTTCAATTTTCCCCCCCCCAATTTGGTCCCCCTCTCCTTTGCTATTTATATAAATATATATATATATATATAATATTTTAATATATATAAATTTATAAATATATATATATATAATATAATTTTTTAATTTATTTAATTGCATATCTTGTTCAAATTTTCAGTCGTTAACAAAATACTTTCTATTCATCCATTCAAGTTCAAATAAATTTTTTTTAACTTGTAGCGAATGACACTTGCTGTTAATACATTTTTTTCAAATATTAATTCATTAATTAAATTAAAAAATAAATAAATAGTAACAAAAATAATAGTCCAACACCATACATAAAAAGAAAACTCGCTCGCTGTGTCTCTGTAGCGCTATCGATAGCGCGTTGGACTTCTAATCCAAAGGTTGTGGGTTAGAATCCTATCTGAGGTAGCCTAATTTCTGATAATGTGATTTATGAGTGAATAAATGGTAAAACAAAAATAATAGTCCAACACCATGTATAGAAAGAAAAATCGCTTTCTATTTTGTCTCTTAATATTGTGATTATGTCATATGTATATACATATTGATATTAATTGTAATTATTTAATAAAAAAGTAACTAGAATAAAAATTTTCTTTGTTGATCTAAGTAGGAATTGACCTTAAATTTTTTTCTTTTCTATTACTTGTTTATCATATGGGTTAAAGTTTTGTGTGTCTGTTTCATGTTCTTATTTTTATTTCTTGCTTTCTTTTGCTTAATTATTTTCTTAAAGTTTAAGTCCTTTCGTTTAGTGTTATAAACAAAAAAGGAGGAAGATTGGCTAGCCACAAAACTGGTTATAACCCCGTGTATCAAAATTGACAAGTATTATCATATCTCAGGTGAGTCAAACTCACGGCCCACAGAGAACATTTTTTGCGGCCCGGCCAATATATCGGCACACAATAACATACAATAAAATGAAAAAAATTTCTCTCGAAATTGGAAAGAAACTAGAAAAGAGATTCCAAATGTCAGGAGGTAAACATTTAATTTTTCTTGTTCTTTTATGTATGCTTATTATAATGTACTATTCGAAATAAATCTACGTTTCTGTAGATATTGATTTTTTTTTCTTTTTCCGATCCGCCTGAAGTTAAACCTTGTTTGTTTGGCCCAAGGTAACACTTGGGTTTGACACACCTGTCATACAGTGTTCGTCCAACGAGGCGACGCCATAGTATCATGAAAATGTATCCTGAATCAACAGCTACACAACATAGACATATATAGGAATCGGTTTTATATAGGAATGGGCTATGATTATATAAAAAGAATTTGACTTAAATCTGTAAACTCTTACAGTTAATTTTTCGTTACAAAACAAAATTATACACAGATTCTGAGTACATTATTAATATGAGACTACTAATTAACAGGAATTCTCAACGGAACCTCTCAAGCACCATAGAATTCCAAAGAACTAATCCAGTTTGCTTTTTTGAGAGCCCAACTGTATATACTTCTCTAAAATTGGAAAACTTCATTTATATAGAAGGCACGTAATTGAGTTTGAAGACTAATTTATTTTTATAAATTGTTCTCACGAGTTCCCGTTATTCTAATGAGACTGTAAGAGCAGGCATTGCGTATTTTGAACTAGGAGTAATATGAGGGGGTGGAGGAAGGAGCACATTCACGCGCGGTATTGCACCATGAAATATTTTTGATGCAAGTTTGAGATTTTGATAGTTTTCTCATTTGGACATTTTATCTCTTGAAACAAAATACTTTTACTGTAATACTTTTTAAAATTGCCTGAATATTTTACTTCTTAAACAAATATTTTCCAGAAATGCGTGGGAAGGCAGGAATGTTGGAGCATATTCTATCTAAATATATACCTTCCACCATCTGAGATCTTATATTTCATTATTATATTTATGATATGAAAATAGGCTTCAAATACCCTTGGTAACCTAGTTTTAATTTTCCAACTCAACATACTCAATCATTTCGCATCAATGAGCTTATGGCAGTGCTTCTCAAATTTTCAATATTTGCGACCCAATTTTCATCGTGTCCTCTTCCTTACAATAACAATGTATTGAACTCAATAAAACTATACTTTGAAGCTAAATCTACGATACTACTTTAGCCTCTTTAATGCCACCGGCGTATATAAACGTCTCAATGATCCAAAGCGTTAATTGCCCCAGACGTATATATACGTCTTTCCGAAATTCAAGCGTTTCTGAGCACTGCTATCCATAAAACTATTCCGAAGGCTTTGGAAAGCAATAAAAGGACCTTGACAATATTTGCGAAGGATTTACTTATTTCAGAGGATTTTTGCTTATTTATTCCCTCCCTCAATACATCACATACGGGGGCCTATGTGGAAAATGGTGGCTCGGAATTTTACTGGTTTGAAATAATAACAGATAATTACGTCCTTAACTTGGAATTATAGTTTTATAGTTGTGTATCTGTGCGAAAAATGTTTTTTTTTTAAATTATAATTTTTTGCTTCGGAAGAGGGGCGGCATTTTTCATTTTTGTCCGGGGTGGCAATATTGCTAGAGCCGGCCCTGATGCACGTTAAATCTGTCTAGGTTTGATGTCCTCCCGTTGGTAGGGTGTGGTAGTTAGGAGAAGTGGTGCAGCTCAGGTGTCGTCTCTGTCATTTGACCGATGATCAAAATGACGAGATATGCCACCAATAACCTCGAGTGTGTGACGTTAATATAATTCTCCCTCTCTCTTAATGCAATAAAAACAATTGGTTTTGGAACGATTCTTGTGTACATAACAATATATATTTACTCTAGGAACAGAATTTGAATGTATTGTCACTATCGAATCGTTAAATTTTAAACTAGCTGGAAACATTTCAATTTATTAAATGCTGCAGTTAATGCACGTGTGTTTCTCGTTTTCAGTTTACTTTATAAATAAGAATGTTTCCTTCTCAGAAATCACACAACACAGTTAATTCGCTTGAGATATAAATTCGAGCGAATGACGGATTATATTTCTCTAAGTAAACAAGGTATAGAAGTTAAATGTATTGCATAGCAAAGTGCTCTTTAGTATAAATTGCGATTCTCTCGAGAGAATATTTGTGCGTTTCTAAGCAAACTCACTTTAAAACCCATGTAATTAGTTGTATTAAAGTGTTTGCTTGAAGCAAATTACTTTATAGTAATGGAGTTTTAAACTTAACGGATTTTGAACTGGAATTAGTGCCATGAACAATTATATCTTCCGTGAACTATTTCAAATTCATTAATTTTTCTACACTTCTATGCAAGGAAAACATGCCGAAAAAATAGAATTTTCTGAGAAATGTTGTTTAATTTTAGTTGTTGTAATTCGAGTTCTCAACTCGAATGTGGTTCAAATACAAGAGGACCGTTACCCCCGATAACCCTAATATTATCTTAGAATGCGACGTTTATAAACGATCAATTAATCAAAAGAGTTAAAATTATATTAACGTTGCACTATACAGCAACATGAACTTATTGGCAACGGAACTCATAATTCTGAACCATTGTCAAGTGACGAGGATGGTACCTGAGCTGGTACCTGCCTTTTCAAACTACTACACCATATCGACAGGACATTGAGCCTCGATAGATTGAACGTGCATTCACGGCGGATCTTCAGGGTCACTGGGACTCGAACTCATGACCTTCCGGCTACAAGTTCATGACCACAACCAATCAATGGGAATCATGGGGGATCAATCAATGGGAATGATGGGAGCTGATCCTCATTCTCGAAGTTCTCACATAGTACAGTGTCGATTGATTGATTTAAGGCATCAGAGAGAGAGAGAGAGAGGACTCTCTCTCGAGCTCACGTTTCGACAGAAAAAATGCCGACAGGAAATTCGCGACCTTGACCACTCGGTTACAATGGTCACGTGGAACGGTGTGTAATCTAGAAGAGCAGTTATTAATTCAAGTGCTGTCCTCGTCATCTAATAAAGACTCAATATTAAGAGGTGTGTTGCCCGCGATCTTCCCGTGGTTTTTTAGAGATATTAGCTCGAACCAATCCATTATTATGAACTTATCATATTTGTATATGATAAGGAACACGTTTTTTATTTTTTTTTTTTAAACCGCTGGTGTTTTTGTTTTGTTTTGAAAATGAATTCGAAATGGTTATAACAACGTTAAATTTTACAGATTCTGTATTCTAGTTGTGTTCTTTTTGTAGATTCTAATTGTGTGTAATAACATACCTCACAACTTTTTCTTCCTTAAGATTCACTGTAAATCATAACAAGTCAGAACATAGATTAAGATTCATTATAAATCATAACAAGTTAGAACAGAGATTAAGATTTAAATAAATATTTTAAATAGTACAAAATAAAAAGAATTAAAATTCTTTTAGGTTTTTAACACGATTTTTTATTTGATTAACTATATATTGGATTCCTAATATTTTTATTATATGATATTTCTATTCATTGTTTTCAATTTTAAATTTAAATATGCGTTTTTCAATTCCTACTATTAGCTCACACTCTTTCTCTATATATTTATTTATTTATCTTCGTGGAATTTTCAATCGTTAATAAAATACATTTTAAAGCGCTCAATTGAGCTGAAATTTTATATACATGATTATTTTGGATGACAATACAGTAATTTAATTACAATTAATAAAAATTAATTGATTAAAACTAATTATTTAAAAAATTACAAATACATTACAGCTATGTTAGCATCATTTTTGGCGACGTGTCAAAACATGAAAAAAAAATTTTCTCCCGTTTTAAAGCATTCAGTTTAACTGAAATTTTATAAACACGATTGTTTTGGATGAAAATACGATACTTTAATGATAATTAATAGAAATTAATTACCACTTAATGTTGTGATTCTGTCATATGTATTCACATTTTTACACTGCTGGCCACCGTAAATGCAACACCAAGAAAGACAAGAGATAGCACAACAAAATTTATTTTGTGGATAACATGTTTTGATCAAGTATCAAATAATTAAATTTATAGACTTCTGTGAAGTGTAGTTCCTGCCAGAATCAGTAGCCAGAGTAGCCGCCATTGTTGGAGATCACCGCAGCCTCACGCCTCGGCATTGATTCAAAGAGACTTGGGATGTGTTCTTGGGGTACAGCAGACCAAGCAGCTTCCACACGTTGCCAGAGTTTATCTGGTGTGGCAGCTGGGGGTGTAATCTGGGTCAATCGTTGAGCAACCGTGGACCACATGTTTTCTATCGGCGAAATATCCGGAGAGCGAGCCGTACAGGGAAACAATTCAATCTGGTGATTGACGAAGAACCTTTGGACAATGCGTGCCAAGTGTGGTCATGCATTATCCTGTTGAAATATGGCTGTGGCAAAGCCCTGAAGGTAAAGAAGGACAACTGGCTCCAACACCTCGAAGATGTAGCACTGGCTGTTTAAAGTATCGGCAATGCGTACTAGAGGAGTGCAAGAGTGATATCCAATACCGCCCCATACCATAGTACCCGGCGCAGGACCAGTGTGGCGATGCATAACGCAGCTGTACAGCATCCTCTCTCCACGGTGTCTCCAGACCCAAATCCGACCATCGTGGTGTTGCAGACAGATGCGTGACTCGTCAGTAAAGACAACATTCCATTCTGCCGCCCACAAATCCTTCTTCCATCACCCCATTGGAGGCGGAGACGTCTGTGGTTCTGCGTCAAGGGTAGACCAAGCAATAAATGTCTTGCGGACAGACCACTGCTGAAAACGGCGTTGAATGGAATGCGTAGACACTGAATGACGAGCTATAGACTCAATGTGCTGCGCTATGGTTCGTGATGTGACTGAGCGATCCGTCGCTGCCATGTGCACAATTTGCCTGTCATCACGTGAAGTGGTGCACTGAGATGGATGCGATCGACCACGTCGGTCCGTCATATCCTCCTGTATCCAACGGTCACATATCCGCATTACAGTTGTTTGGTTTCGTCCAACACGACTACCGATTTCCCTGAAAGGTAATCCACAATCTCGGTAGGCCACAATCCTTCCTCTGTCGAACTCGGATACTTGATCAAAAGCTGATCGCTGTTTTCTACGAGACATAACTGATCGTTTTTTGAAAAAACCACAAGAAAAACACAATTGCCGAACTTGAAATCGTCGAAATCTCCAAGCCTTAACCCTTTAACGTTCAGTGGTTTCACACCGAAACCACACATTAAACATTTTTTAAAAAATATAATTTAAAATTTTTTTGTCCCAATAAGTATTGTTTTCAAATTTTTGTTCTTTTTCCTATCAATAGATGACAAAATTATAGCAATATTTAACGAGTGAAACCTTTTAAATAGAAAAATATTGACGTCTCTTTTAGCTTTGGTGCATTCCTTAGCTTTAAAAATATTAAAAAATATTTATTTTAAATTATAGCATGAGGTTTTTACTATACTTCTTTCTAATTATTAATTACAACTTTCAGTCATTTTATAATAAACAAAAGGTCGAAAAATGAAATTAAAATCTGGGTTTCCCTCAAAACCCCAACCCCAGAAAGGGACGGAAATCCCCAGGAACGGGCCCTTTCACTTTCCCGGCCCCTCTCATTTTTTCAAACCACACATTTCCCCCCACGATCTCTGGCATTCCATGGGTCTGTGAAAAATTTTTCCCGGCACTTCTGTTGCCTATCCCGCGGGGGCGTATCTAACATCTGGAAGCTATAATTCCTAACGTGACTTTTTTACTGAGTTTGCTTCTGAATTACCCTTTGGGCAAGAATTTCTTTCAAATTGGCTACGTCAATGGGAGGGGGGAACTAAACAAAAAAGGGTTATAACTTGTATTTTCCCTTTCCCTATATATCTTTTTGAACTAACAGGTGCCTGTTAGTTGCGAAAAAAATAAGCGGGACTAATTAAAAAAACATTCTCGAGACAGTTCGCGTGTGTTGTCAAAAGCGTAACGGACACACCACGGGTGCAGTTTATGAAACATTTGGTCAAGTAACTCCATGGTCAATCTTGACATGTATAGATTAAGTGAGTTCTCTAATGAGCTGACGTTACAATTTTTTTGGGGCTATAGCTCAGAGACAAATTTTCCAGGCATTTTGTTTTTTTTTTGTATTGAAAGAAAAAAAATATCAATCCAACTTTTCTTGTATGTCTTAATATTGGTGATAAGATGTTTTAAGTACTTATTCGTGTAATTTCTGGTAATTTTTTAAATCCCAGGAAAAAGGATTAACCTTCAGAACTCTGGAAGTATTTCCAACTTACCTTCTGATATTGAATCCGATGAATCATCGCTCCGTGAAGCAGAGGATGTAATGACTGAAAAAGTATCTTCAAGTGAAAATACCGATATTGATGAGGAAAAGATGACAAAAATTTTGCCAGGACCACCCCGTATATTTGAAGTTATTTGGGAAAATAAAGCTCTATAAAGAGATCCGAAATACCCTTTTTTACTGAACAAAATGGACCCTCAGATGGTAACACCCAAAAGATCCTTCACCGATAGACGAAAATAAAGAAAAATGGTGGCACCGTATTTTTTCATTTTTTTTTTTTATGACAATCTCAATTCATACATTCTTTGATCTCTGTTTCCCGGTGTGGAAAAAACCCCTACTATAACAACTTTAAAAGTTTTTTGGTTGATTTAATAACGGCCTTGTGTCAATAGGACTAAAATTTCCCGAAAAACGGTTTTCGTCTAATTTTGTTCTGGACCCATGAAACTGAAATTCGGGGAAAAATACAGTTTCTAAAAAAACTTAAAAATGTTGGTCCCCAACCAAATGCAAATCAGAAGATGGGGTCTAACCCGGGGTTGGGTTATGCATGATAGCAAAAAGTAATGATAATGTGACATTTTCGAAAAAAATTTCCCAAAAGGGCTTGAAATTATATCTTTTTAAATTTTCTACAAAATAACATTTTTAGTTATAAGTTAGCATTTAACTTCTTTTTTAAAAATTAATTTGGCTGTGTGTTTCCCAAACTATCTAACAGTTTATATATTATATATTTTTTCAGAATGTAACAAAAAACATGTAATTTTATGTCCAAATTTGTATTAAAATTATAAAAGTTCGAAAAAATTAAAAAAAAATTAAAACTTATAAAAATTTTTTTTTCTTTAATTAATCCCCTTAAAATATAAAAGTTTTGTGGCCAAAAAATTGATTTCTTTTTTTTAAATAGTCTTTTTGGGTTGGTTGTTTGAATAGGAAAAATGGACCGTTTGTTCAGTGGTTTCCCTTTAAACCACAAATTTCTCAAAATTTAAAAATCTAAAAAATTTTTTTTTGTATATTTATGATCACATTATGTCTAATAGTCATTTTGAAGTTATTTGGTTAATTTTTTTTGGGAATATGAGTGAACTTTAAAGGGTTCGTTTTTTTAAAAACTCAAAAGGAAAAAACCAATGGCCGAACTTGAAAAATCGAAATCTCCAAGCCTTAAATAGGGTTTGAGGGTGGGCCACGGCGCGCGTGATTTTGTCTGTGCTGAAATTCTAATCATTTGCATATTCCCTCCCCAATGCATGTTGTAAATTTCATGTTATTTGCATGCTTCCTTCAGGTGTTGCATTTCGGTGTCCCCGTGTTATTAATTTAACTATTTAATAAAAGTATATAATAAAAAAAATTTCTTTGTTGATCTAAGCAGGAATTGACTGAAATTTTTTTTATATTACTTGTTTTTCATCCAAATACGCACAACTTAAATTTACAATATCATGTCCAATAGCACCAGGAAAATTTTTAATTTTAAAAGCTTACTGCTGATTTTTATCGATCTTGCTGAATGCTCTCATGTGACTAATAAAAAAGCCATGTATATTCTTCCTTTCAGAATATTATCGGTGAAGGTCAAGGCTTAGATAGCGTTATTAGAACCGGATTATGAATGAGAATTCAAGACGGAATCCAGACATTTAAGGAAGCTTTGAGTACATTGAGAATTCATGAAATTCTTAAAAAGGAATATAAATACAAATTCGTAGCTAATATCAATTTATGATTCTGCCATAGAGGAGATGAAGATTACTGGAGCCTCAAAAAATTTTGTTTGCAAAAATTTTCGGATTTTGTCCCAAATTTTACCATGAGAATATATAACCCTGGAACAAAAAATTTTTTAAAATTATTGTGCATATACTGTTTATTTCGATTATGTTTCATTTTTTTTAGCCAAAACATTGGCTTTTTATGTACCTCAAAATCCAGCGTACAACGCACACATATACTTTTAAGCTGCATATTTTAATTTTTAGGTATATTCGCCGTATAACGCGCACCCTCTTTTTTACGAAGCCTGAAATGTACAAGCGCAAAGCTCTTCTTTTGAGTTTTTTTCGGGTATTTTGCTTTGTAAAAAAGCGTACTTCTAGAACTATAACCCTTTATGTCAGTGATGGGGCGAACCAGTGGCACGAGTGCCACCAATGGCTCGCGACACAATATTTTGGTTGATTGATTGATTGAATATTAACGTCACACTGTTTAACTACACGAGGGCTTTTGGCGACGGACCACGTAATTTTTAACCATGGTCAAGTGACGTGGATGACACCTGAGCTGGCACTCCCTCTCCTAACTACCACACCACACCAATGGGAGGACGTTTCAGATCTCGACAGATTTAACGTGCATCGCTGCCCTACACGGCGGGTCTTTAGTGGTACTGGGCTCGAACTCGTGACAAGGCAAGCCACGGTCCGATACCTATACCACTCGGCTACCGCGGCCTTCCACAATATTTTGGACACGCCAGCGATCAAAATGGTTCGAATTTTATTTCAAAATAACAAAGTTCACTATGAAATATTATCGACAAACGCGAGTGATCGGTCGTGGGGCGGCGGGGAGCACACTCATTTGTTATTATCTCATAGTTACCTTAGTTAAGTCTTGGACTACAGTTGCTTATGATGCAAAATTTGTCTACGCATAGCATAGTCAATTTTGTCGACACAACAGTATCTTAAAGTTTATTTCTGTTATATTTACGATTTTTAAATGTTATTTAACATGGCTGGTACAGCAAAAGAACAAAAAGTGCAAGATAGTAAGTGTAACAAAAAAATTTCTAATAGATAATCTAGAAATATGGCATTACAGTACAGGCGACAAAGCGGTGTGTGTTTTGTGTTCTGGAACAGTGGTATGCAGAACATCGTCTATTAAACGGGATTTTGAGACAAATCACAAATCCTCTTGTCAAAAAAGTGAACCACAGCAAAAATAATTAATTGCTTAGAAACCATTTGGCAGATGACTCCAATTCAACACGCATTCTATTAAAAGTAACATCTTACAATCCTAATATAAATTATTTGCCATCCAATCTGCAACAGTAGAAGTCACAAAAATGTTACTTTAATTTGAACTGCATGCATAACTAAAACATTGACTACTATAGAGTGCAAAAGGTATTTTTTCGTAGTAAACAAAAGCGTTCTTGGGGTATTTACTTATATTTTTTTCCCAATAATCACAAGCCAAAACTATTTGACGTCACGTCTATACCTCATTAAACACTTCTTTAGAAAAAAAATGGCACGTTGATTTATAAAGGTTCGCCACCCCTGCTTTTTATGTTTATAAGAACTGTGTCATTTCTTTCAAAGAAACAGTATTTCGATATATGTAGAAGTCTACTTTTTTTCTATGCTCATCATTGCTTTATTTTTAAAGCTATCATTTTTATACCCGGCGTAACGCGCCCCAATAAATTTCGATCTTATATTTTTTGTTAAAAATACGCGTTGCGCTGGATTTTTTTTTTACGGTAATTTCTCTTGACTTGAATAAAACTATACAGAATATTGTACTTCATCCACACTATATATTAATATTAATAATTTTTATTAGGTTAAAATATTTTATTGGGGTAAAAATAAGTAACATATATTCTGAGTTCTTTTTTTCTCATCTCGTTTTTACTACCTTTTAAAATTAAAAATTCGAATTTTATTTGAATTTTTCAGCAAATCAAAGTGGCCGTCGTAGCTTAGCGGTCAAGGTAACGGACTCGTGGCTGGCGTATCTTGAGTTCGAGCCTGTACCGCTGAAGACCCGCCGTGCAGAGGGGCCAATGCTCATTAAATTTATCGAGGCTCAAACGTCCTCAGGTTGATGTGTGTGGATGTTAGGTGAGGGGAGGGGTAGGTGTCGTCCTCGTCACTTGACCATGGTTCAAAATCATTAGGTCCGTCGCTGATAGCCCTCGAGTAGCTGAACAGAGCGACCTTTAATATTCACTCACCTGAAAAATGGTACTTATCCATTTTTCTGGCGCAGGCAATAAAGTCGCCAAAAATGATACAGCCGATGCCAAATGGAATATTTTAAATTGAACAGAATAAAACTGCATAATATCGAAATAAACGTAATTTTAAACGGTATTAAAATACTTATTCTTCCAAAGTAAAAAATTAGAACTATTATTTAGTAACATTTTTTAATGTAAATATTTTGTATTGTAGCCAATAAAGTCCGCTTTTGGTGAGTACCATACATCTTTATACCATTATTAAAAGCATTTGCGTGTTACTTCAGATGGTTCTCATTTTTAAAGGTTGATCATTGTACTCGTATGTTATGTCATTGAATAACTAATACACAAATCGTCATTTGAAAAGCTCAAACAATTCAACAACATCATTAACCATTCAAACTAATTTATAATATTCAATCTGGTAATCAAATGATAGGAAACTTTTAGTAAAATGGAAAATACTGGAAAAAAATTTTGTTTTACTTTTTGGTGTTTCGATTACTATCCTCATAAATCATTTTAATTTTTTTATGTGTATTACGAGAATACAGTTTTCCTACCAGCCATCTTTATACTGCTTTCGAGAAATGGACCAAATTCATGTGACACCATAGTCACGTGATTACTACGATCTCGTGTTTCCAGTTAATCAGTTCATGCGCTTCACTGTTGCCAACTTTTGCTTTTTGCAAAAACTTTCTTTTAAAAGTACATATTTACTAACAATAACAACGCACATAAATAAGCAAAATTCACTTGATTTAAGAGTATATAAAATGAGATTTTTTTTTCTTAAATTTTAAAATCTTTTTGAAGAATTTTTTTGCACTATGCTCGAACATCTTTATCCATTTATAGAACTTTAAATTTTATCAAAATTTTACAAATAAAACAACATGTACAAGTTAGTTTAATGTCAGTTTTGAGAATTCAGTGAAGAACACTTGATTTATTTTTATCACGTGACCGTCATGAATTTAGCCCATTAATATTTGTCTCTCGTAAATAACAATTCTTTTATTTACCTTCTGGATTATTGAATTATTGCTTTCACGAATAATTGAGTTAAATGACAAATACTGCTACGATTACCATTATCTATATAAATACTGAATCAAATGTTGATAAAGTTGTATGATTAATATAATCATTACGTCTTACTTCATTGTTTTATAATGCCATCCGAGAATTATTCTGAATAAAGATTTCCGTATGGGCTTATTTTTTTGCTTTGTCTGATCAAGGAAAATGTTCATAAAACTATTAGAAGAATTGTAGTATACATTCTAAGTGGTAGATCTTAGAAAGAACGAAGTTTTTGTGTTTAGAAATTTTAGCGCTTTTTTAAAAAAAGCCCCCAAAAATTGGTTTATTAGTTTTCACAATCAAAACGAAGTCAGTCATTCTAAAAATATTCTGATCTCTTTGATGTTGCAAGAATCACAATGCTTCAACGTTTTGTATGAGAGCTGAACCACAAAATACCTCAAAAATCATTTCGTAGAAAAAAATGTGAATGAAATTAAAAAAAAAAAATCGTTTCATGAGGCATGTTCAACATTACCAATGGCTTTTTAGTACACCAAATTTAGTTACTTTTTACCAGGGGCGTAGCAACTGCCGTATCAGCCATATCAATGATACGGGGACCCCAAGTTATAGGGGCCCCATTATGTGTAAGAGTATAATTATAAAATTTCAAAAGGCCCAAATAGGGGCCCTCAAGGAATTTTGACACAGGGCCTATTTAGGACTAGCTACACCAGTGGTTTTTACGTATGTCATTCACACGTATGCACATGCACAAATTCTTCCTTTTATTATATATATATATAACACTGATACTAAATTATAAATATCCTTATAATAATAAATAAGTATCTCTTAAATTCTAAATAACACAAGTAGAAAACGAGTTTTTTAAACATGGGTTTCCTTTTAAACTTCACAATTTACGTAACATAATTTTTTTGTACCTTAAGTTTTGAAGTAAAAGATGATAAGTTCACACACTTTTATATGAACTATTAGAACTACAAATTTTAAATTTGGCAACTCCCAGGAGAAGAGAAGGAGCCTTTACGGAGATATAAAAGATAGACTTCCGTTTTAGAAAACAAAGTCCTTTTCCTTTTAAATCAAGAAGCGAGAGGTACAGGAAGGTTTTTAAATGCAATCGAAGGTTGAAAAAGTTAGGATTTGGACATCAATAACTTAAAAATAATAATAGTCATACAGCATCATGAAATACCTAGTGAAGCGGGTGGATAACGGCAAGTCGATACGTATATATACACGCACATTATTTAACATGTAACCACCATTAGTGAGAAAAGACCTTGTAGCAAAAAATAATTGATTTCACCATATTAAGAGGATTCTATTGGAAAAATTACAGAATATAAAATAAAGATTATTTATTGCTGAATATTGTAACCCTTCACAACTGAAATAGATCATCATTACATAGGTTTAAAATAATAGCAATTATCTATTGTATATCATAATCTCACAGGACAATTTAACAATAGACATAATCAACAGAGAAATGCTTGTCTTCCATTTGAATGTAATGTAATGAATACTGCGATGTAAAATTAAGTCCCTCAGTTTAAGAAACTGTTCAATATACAGAAATAATCGGCTATGAATGTTATGCTATATTTAATATTAAGTACTTAAGAGTTTTTTTAAAAATGATTATTAATCTGAAGCCCCACATTTCATTGTTATCGAGCAAATACAAATATAATTAAAATTAATAAGCTCTAAGCATTCATGAAGCTCTTGAATTCAATATAGTGGGTAAAAAAAATGACATAAGCTTAGGAATTTAAATTTTTCTGATGATTCAAGGAAAGTAATAGTACTTTTAATTTTCAAATGATAAGCTTTAAGTAAGAAAATAACATTTCTTCGAAGCTGACTTCTAAAAACACAGAGAAAAATTAGAAATTCATTTGGATTAATTTATTTTAAGCACAAATTCTTCGCAGAATTATGAGAAATTAATGTACTTAAGTAATTCTGCGGAATCAATTTGATTTATATTCAGTTGAATGCTTCATTGTCCATATATTTTTTGACCAAAAAGAATAAATAATGGCTCCTTTCACATTAAAATAAACAATCTACATATTTTTCAGAAACGCCACGTTGAAAGAATTTTTCAGTGTAATCTTCTTTTCTTTTTTCATTTTTAAAATGTTTTTACAAATCGTTTGGATTGAAAACACACAATTAAAGATATTAGGGTGCTATATTCTTGGAAATTTGTCTTTTTTTTAAGGTTGTTTCCTTTCATTTGAAAATAATTCGTAATGCACGAAAAAAAAGTAAAAATTTCAAAAAGGAGAAGTTTTTTTCATAAATATGTTGGAATAAATCTTAAAGTATTCTGAGATCTGATTGAGATAAATAAAATGAGAGAGGAAATTCGTATTATTCTAAGGATTCTGTGTTCTTCCGCTTTAAGTAAAAAAAAAGAAACACATACCTTGCTTTATTTATTTATTATTTTTCCTTCTTATGAAAGTATATTGCTACAAAACAGGTTTTTTATTGTAAGAATAGTTTCAAACTTCGGATGCTAAAACTGTTATCCGAATTGACAACTTCTATTGCAATGATTTGTAAGTTGCGCAGAAAAGACGGAAAAAAAGAAGCAGGTTGAGGGAAAAAATGAGATTTGTGTGCACAAAATAAATTTTATCATTTAAAGAAAAATTAAGCATATGAATGCAAAACATATAAACAAATCACAGATTTTAGAAAAGATAAAAATTATTAGTTTTCTCAGCACTAATTTATTCATGTCTCATTTGTAAAAATAAGACTTTATCATTATTTCTTGAAATATTTCAAAACTATTAAGACATTGTAGATTCTCTCTACGCCCTTTTAAAATCAAATTATTTAAGAAAATTTGCAGCAAAAGTAATCTTTGAGTCGAACTAATTCCTAAATTTTTGCTTAGTTATTCTTATGGATATTATGATTCTATATAGAAAGGAAACCATTATTACGTAAGTAATTTCTTTTGTTATAGAATTCTAAACAAAAATGTTATTCCAAAAGCGTAATCAATTATTATACATATAATCCTTGTTCAGTTACTGAATTCCTTGTAGTTCGCTACGCTTTTACTGAAACATAAATTATAAAAACATACCATAAAAGAGTGGATGTGCATCTTAACTCAAAAGAGTTCCAAATAATAAGATATAAATAATTCTCGAAAGGATACTTGACAAGTAACCTTAAAGTCCTTTGTCTCTATGCAAAAGTAGTCACTATCTGCAATCCATTAAGTTCACAGTGTGTATAGCTTACAGTGTCAAATACTAGTGCAAAAAGAAGCCCTGTAGTCAACAAATGTGCGCGACTCACAATCTCACAAATTTAAGCACAAACCATCTCAAGATAGTGCCGCCTTTTGACTAAATGAATAGTGATGTTATATGAAAGTAGGCCTAGGCCTATAGAAAGGGTAATGAACATGACATCATAATGCAGTCTTGCCACTGTTGCCAGTTGGTATATAGTTCAAAATTTCCAACTTTTCTGAGAATATGTCCCGTAACAGCATTTGACGATTAAATTTTTCGGATCATGATCTTACTGTGCGAGTCGAAAATGAAATGAGGTCTGCCGGGGTCTAGACCCTGGACCCAGCTGATTCGTCCCTTTAAAAAACGTCCCTATACCTGATCACTACTTTTTTCTTACATTCTTGTTTCGACGACGAAAGGACGAGACATTTAGTTTGTAATATGCTGTCGATAATTAGGAATTTAAAATATAATATAATAATTAATTAAATTTTCTAAAACTTTGAAGAAGTGGGAATGTTTTTTAATTAAATAAAAACGAGAACATCGTATAATTGGATAAGCAAGCAAATTTTATGATTGTATATTAATTAGCCAGTTCGAAAGATAACTTCTTAGATGAAATCAGCCGGAACGCGTAGATAAAGTTTTAAAAACGAATTCAAGTGTATTTCGTATTGAAAAGATTTAAATAGACTGAAAAATTATATATATATATAAAACCAGATTTTTAAAAGAAATTCACAGTAAAATAAGGATTATTTTGTGTGTATATATATATATATATATATGATTGTTGTAGTAAAGATATATACAATTTCGGTCAGACAATTGCATTTAAAATTTAATTCGATACTTTTTTTATATCGACATTCCACATTTCAGATGGTACTACTAGTATATGCCTTTTTTATAAGACAATGATGCCGTAAGTAACTATTATTCAGCAAATCTATATTCATTTTAAATACACATTTATATTACAAAAAATTAATCTTCTAAACATCATTGGACGGGAGTTCTATTTTTCTATAGCTTAGCTAAACATAAAGTTTAAAAATGCATGGTAATAAAAATTTGTCTCTCATTTAGATTTCAGTAATAAAAAGTTCTTCAGAGGAACTTCTTTTTCAGAGCAATTCGAACGGATTTAAACAGGTCAATAATTATATCATGGCGCCATCTGTCGTTTACACCTGGGGAACAATGAAAGAAAAAGAAAACTAAGATTAAATATTCATTATGTTTCAATTGAACATTTAACGCAGAAATAAGTTTTTGTGTATTTTAGTCAAATTTATATAAATATCTTTTACAGTCTTAAAAGCCCTTACATCTTATATACCTTTAAAGTTCGTCTTTTTGAAAAAAGATTTAGATATATACGTTTATGAAAGACATGCAGATGTACTATATTGGTCTAAAATTTTGGGGGTAATCAGCCAAAATGAAAAGCGTTTTTCTTGTAAATATATATATATATATATATATATATATATATATACAAAACAATAGACAATAAATAATAATACAATAGGCTCAAAAATACAATAGATTCAAATTACAGATTAATAGTACATAAAAGGAAAACTCGAGAATGATAAACTAAATTTATAATTTCCACGTTATAGCTTTGTTTGGATAAATATGAATATATAAGAATCAATAGATAGATTCAAGTTCGCTTTTAACTTAACTTACCAAATAAGAGTTTCTAAGTTATCGTTGATAATTCAGTGTTGATTCTTAATATAAAATATAAGTAGAGTCCTTTAAATAATCATGTTCCTTTTTAATTATTTTATTCTTAAAGACAGATTCCGCTTCCTAATGGGAAAATGAAAATGCGTTTGAAAGATGATATTTTGATGAGGTTACATTTCAAACTCTTATTTTCAGAGATTATTACTTAACCGTTCATTGAACTAACTTTCCAAAATTATTCATAAGTTTCGGATGTTATTTTACAAGTATTTATTTCCAATTTACGAAATAGAGGAGGGAGATGAAAAAGAATTCAGTTTTCTCATTTAAATAAAGTTTAATGGATTCCGAAAAAGATTTAGATGTTATTAGGTACAAAAAAATTTCAAATTATTTTGTGATTTTGGTCATTTCAAGCCTATTAAATAATGTAGCATGATATGATTGTATAAAATTGTATTTCTAAGAATATTTATTATAATTATGAACAAAATACAATTATCTTAAACATCTAATTTCAGATAGTAAAATACAGAAATTAACTCACAAATAATTGCAATAATTTCGTCATAGAATGAATTTTCAAAAGAATAATTTTTATTTGTAGAGAATAGTTTAAAGATTGAACTTTTTTTCCTTGAAAAGGTGGATTTGATTTGTAAAAATTAGATTTTACTTACAAAAGATTAATTACATCTAAGAAAGTTGAATGTAATTTACAAATATTAAGTTTGCCTTCCAAAATGTTGCATTTGATTTTCCAGGCCCAAATACTAATTTGCAAATGGCATGACTTTGAAAAGTAAAAATTAAACCTGATTTGCATTAAAAAATAGTTTTGAAAATTTATCGAATATGCGTATATTGACTAAAGAATTGAGTTTGATCTCAAAATGCTCTGAATTCGATATTAATGAAAAAATATTTGATTTATGGAAGGTTGAATTTTTTATGTGAAAGGATAAATTGCAAATTCTGTTAATGGGATTTAGAATATCAACTTAAATCAGAGGCGCACAAAAGGGGGAGGGGCTCCCATGGTCCCCTCCCCAAAAAGCCCTTAATTTTTTCGATTGATAATAATCCTATGTATACAGTAAGTACACTTTAATTATTTGTTTTAATAATTAATTTTATTAATTAATGCTAATTATTTATTCAATAAGTAATTTTTTTTACTGTTTTTTGTTCCCGACAATCGACAAAATCAAAAGTATATGTTGAGGAGCGCATTGGAGCATGATACGAGAATGGTAGACTTCGACTCCCCACTCTGATAAATTTCTTTGTGCGCCATTGACATAAGGTATCCGACTACGTTCGGAACCGTGATTTTGCCAAAGCGTATAAATAGATAACATTTATGATATTTAGTGTCACTTAGATTAGAAAAGGTATATAAAATTGTTTTAAGGACATTCTGACAAAAAAAATTTATTTAAATACAATATTTCGGCAAAAAATTAACTTAGAATAACTTTTTTCAAAATGTTCTCCTTTCGTGAAAAAATGCTTCTATTATAATAATATTTTGCCTGTATATAGCTCAGACCTCTGTACAGAGGCTCAACTATGATTTTTGAAAAATTCACATTATTTTCAGAGTTACTACCAATTGAAATAATTATTGGCATTTTTTTCTTAAAATTTCTCCCTTCTGCTGCCGTAAAACATGAATAAACCCACTTCTAAGTTATATATTTCAAAAATTCTAGTTAAGCCTCTGTACAGAGGTCTGAGCTATATACAGGCAAAATATTAGTATAATAGAAGCAATTTTCACAAAAGGAGAACATTTTGAAAATGGGTCATTCAATGTTCATTTTTGTCAAAATATTGTACTTAAATAATTTTTTATTGTAATACTATTCTTAAAACATTTGTATATACATTTTCTAATCTAAGTAACACTAAATATCATAAATATTATCATTTATACGCTTTTGCAAAATCACGGTTACGAACGTAGTGGGATACCTTAAGACCCGACCCTGCTATTCAAACTTCATTCAGGTCAAGCTCATTACTTGCTGGACTTCATAATGGAATTTTTTTTTCTTAAATAGATTTCTCCTTTATGGGTTTTAATACATTTATTATAATATATATCTCTATATATAATATATATATATATACATACAACCACGAACAGTGAACTCTTGGTATCACTGGATGTAGGCCAAATATTTTCGGGTTCAGCACCTTGCTACTCAGCAAATTTAATGCTTCGTGCATGTGCGACGTTTTATTTTTGGTGTGTCGTGTAACATAACCTTTCACTAGCGCTATAAGCCTGAAATAGATCAAAATTTATGAGGAAAGGACCTGATACTTGACGATCTTGGAGTATTTCGGAATAGTCAAAGAACTTGAAGAAATGCATAACATGTAGAAATCTTTCCCAAAAAATTCGAGACAGCGCTGATGGATTTGGAAGGCAGGACAACACAAATGGCCTATCTTCTCTAAATAGTAAATTAATTTTATTTTTACAGGAAAATGTAAGAAACGAGAAATCAGGATTTTAATGATACTTTTTGAATGGTTCATGGTATGCATTGATAATTCATACGTATAAATTCCGTTTCTTTTTTCAAAAATTTAGTGGTCAAAGTTTTTTTTTTTGCAATTTTCGGCTTTTGTTGGATATTTCATCAATTATTATTATTATTATTATTTTTACTTTAAAAATATGGCTGTTTTAGGAATTTTGTTCATATTTGTTTCAAAAATATTCTTTTCGATCGAAGAATATCAAGAACAAACTTATTAACTCGCCTTCCTTCTAGACGATTAGTGGCTTTATAAGAGCCTTTATATTATCATTTTTATCCATTAGAACTATTGAGTAATTTTATCAAAATTTTCAATTGGATTTTGCATTTATTTCACACAAAGAATATCTTTTACAATAAATTACAACAATAATAGCTTTCATTAACAGTATTCGGACGCAATTTAAAATTATTATGCGAAACAAACAAAACAACGTTCATATAAATATAAAAATGCTTTACTGGTATTTCTCATACATTAAAGATATGAATATCAATTTTTACTGCATCTTCGTATACATATGTATTATTATTATTTAACGCTTTGTGAAAGAAGTCTACATTTTTCTGTGTCATATTTCAGTACAATAATCAAATTTGGCACTTTTAGCCTTAACAGATTTAGTTTCTTCGTGATTTTATTTTGTGTATATACGCGTATGTCATACACAGGCATAATGAAAAAATGTTTTTAAGAATCACATCCCATTTAATATGGGGCCCGTCACATTTGCTTTCCCGTGAAAGGATCTGTAGAATAAAAAGAAGATTAAAAACCCTTGGTCTGGAGATATATAATGATGATAAACTAAGAAATTCTGAGTTTCGGTCAAATACCTAAGATTATATTTTTGAGAGAACATTCTTCCCTCCAAAGTTCTTCACGACGGTATTATGATGAACTGTTTATGCTCAATTAGATTAAGTAAATTATAACATTATTATATTCTACAGGATGTAATGTGTGTGATAGATTAAATCTAATAATTTAACTAACAAAATTCCTGCTGTTAAATTTGGATTCAGGTAATCAAGCTCTTCCAGTGCATAAAATGTTTTGAAGAAAGATTTTAACCTCCTTAGAGAAAAAGTTACTTTCAGCAAAATTATCAATTTCAGAAATAAATAGGTTAAATATTAAAAAAAAGTTATTCAATAAATCGTACAACAAATATAGAATTAAACGATATGATGGTACTGCCTTTTTTTAAATTTTATTTTATGGAATTTCATTTCACGCGATCTCGCTTTTTTTAACATTAAGATGTAGATTAATTATCTCAAGGGAAAAAAATGACATAAGCTTTTTTTAGTAATTAAAATCATTAACGTATTAGTTTTGTAGTATATCGTTTTGATTATTGAAATTTTAAAAATATTACAAATTTTTTTTTTACAGCGCAACGTTTAAATCATTTGTTGATTTTGATGCACTGAATTCTCTGAACTATTTAATTCATAAATACCCTGAAATAATGTTTATGATAAAGACATTATTTTGAAAAGTTATTTAACATCATCAAAAAACATTATTTTTAACTTCTAATAATTATTAAAAAATATGTTAAATTAAGTACAAATCGTGAGTTTTTTTCCAATTCCTACTATTAGCTCACACTCTCTATATATTTATCTTGGTGGAATTTTCAATGGTTAATAAAATACATTTTAAAGTGTTGAATAGAGCTGAAATTTTATATGCATAATTATTTTAGATGACAATACAGTAATTTAATTATAATCAATAAAAGTTAATTGATTAAAACTAATTATTCAAAGAATTACAAATACAACCACGTTGGCATCATTTTTGGTGACATAGCGACCGTTTTGGAGACTTGTGTCAAAACTTGGAAAAGGTTTTTTTCTCATATTTTAACGCGCTCGTTTGAGCTGAATTTTCTATACACTATTGTTTTGGGTAAAAATACGATAATTTAATTATAATTAATTGACTGAAGCAAATTATTTAAAGAATTACAGAAACAACCACGTTGGTTTCATTTTTAGCAAAATGGGTCAAAACTTTAAAAGATTTTTTTCTCAAGTTTTAAAGCATTCAGTTGAACTGAAATTTTATACACATGATTGTTTTGGATGACAATACGATACTTTAATAACAATTAATAAAAATTAATTACCACTTAATGTTGTGATTCTGTCATATGTATATACATATTAATAAAATTGTAACTATTTAATAAAAAGTAGTTAAAATAAAATTTTTCTTTGTTGATCTAAGAAGAAACTGACTTAATTTTTTTTTATAATACTTGTTTTTGCATGAAATTAATTACTGTTGGATGAGTGAAAGTATTCTTAATTTTAATATTGATTTATTTTTCTTTTTTAGTAAGAAGAAACACACACATCAAAAATAACTAAACCATTATCAACAATGATTATTTTAATATTTCAAAAGTATTTAATCAAGTTATGAAAAAAGAGAAAAATATATATTTGCTAGTGAATATTTTAAATTTATAGAGTCAATTCTGCCTCCCCTTCCCCCTCTCCTTCCAGTAAAAATAAATAAATAAAAAAAATCATTGCAGCATTCTTATTATACACATACGCGTAGATGACAATTCAATGCTAAAAGCTGATATTAAAAATTCGGTTAAAATAATTTTACTATTATGTGAGGAAAAATATTAAAACCGATAGTCAAACGTTTTAAAAATCAGAACAAATAAAAAAATATTTTATTTAATCAACAATCTCTCTGAAAATAAATACATATATATTGGAGAAAAAATGACAAAAAGTAAGAGTAACTTTAGTTTTATAAAATGATAAAATAAATTTTAAAAATTAAATAATGATAAATAAATAAATAAAAAAAGGATTTAATATTGTTAAAATAATAGGTGTAATTTTTTTCAGTAAATCTAAAAAGAAGTTATCAAAAGCTCTATTATAACCTTAACAACCATTATGCGCTAATTCATTTTAAACACAACTTATACACACACACATTACTTATACATCTTACAGCCATTTTTCTTTTTTAAACAGGAAGGTCTAACTTCTACATATACAGTGATTTTTTCTATCATTTATTTGTATTTGAAAATTGTTCACACATTTCTAATAAATAGAAAAATCCGATTAAACTAAAACTTGAGAGCATTAATAAGCAATATGGAAAATAGTGTATATTTTGCAAAGTTAAAAAAAAAAAAAATTGTACAAAAACCGATATTTTATACGAAAAGAAAAATTTTAAAAATTACAAGTATATTAACTTACGCTCCTCTACATAAAACAAACAACTCAAAGTTTTTAAAAAGGGAAGAAAAAAAAATAATCTCTATATAGAAACAAAAAACATTCTTTTTATTCAAAAGTATATGTTACACAAAACTTTTAAAGCCATCTAAAATCGACGCCACTTAAACAATTTTCAAGTCCTTCGAAAAAATAAATAAAACATAGATCTATTATAAAAAAAAAGTAAATCGGAAAACAAATTAAACTAAACAAAAATATATACGCATGAATAAACAAAACATGTTATTTAAAAAAATGTTGCATTTATTAAAAAACATTCACTACAATAACAAAAAGTAACTAAACCTATAATTTTAACCGAACTTTAATTTAAATGACCAAGACAGAGATGAAAAAAAAACAAGCAAAGTTTATTTCGAGCTCTTCATGCACATTAAGAATTAAAAAAGCATAAATAACCGTTGTTTTTAAGAAAATAAAAATAAAAAAATAATGTGATTGCGTAAAACGCCAACTGCTAAAAAAAAATTAATCAAAAATTTTCAAATGATGATACTTGGTATGTTTTCTATATTAATATTTAAAAGAAAAATAAAAGGAAAAAATGAATCGTCCGCGACAGGATTCGAACCTGCAATCTTCTGATTCGAAGTCAGACGCCTTATCCGTTAGGCCACGCGGACAACGAGTAGAAAAGCTAGTTTATATTTCGGTATGCTGATCAATACGCGACAGTCAAGCGGGAAAAAGATGTGAAATGAGACAGGGAAACTGGTATATCCTTCGACGAAAGATATCCAATCCATTTCGCTGTCTGTGTCTGGTTGCCATGGCAACGTTAAGTCTAGAGAGGAGAGAAACAGGATTAGGATTCCTAGAATATTAATTGCCTTTATGATCTGAGAAAATGCATCTTGCTCAATTTTAAGAACAACATATTACAGAATTTAATTATAATTGAAAAAAAATTATCCAAAGGGTTCGTGCTCAGAATTTTAATTATTTTATGAGATTCAATAATCTAAATTCTAAATGAGTTTTAAAGAAAATTTCATTAAAAATTATGTTTTATTTATTATTTTTTTTCTCTGAATAAAATTTTTTGATGAAAATTATTGTACACTAGTAGTTGTCATTTATTTTAAACAGAAATTTTATTTCAACAAATAATAAATAACAGTATCCATTTTTTCATTATAGTTATATATATATAGTTATGGAAATTACAAGTTTTTGCTCAGTGTTACGATAAAATACTTTGGATGGTTGAGGATTCAGCTTTAGTTAATTAGATTTTAATAACAATTTATTTTTATTTTTTACGAGATTTAGAAACAATGAGCAATACATTTAATTTTAAAAATGTTCCTACTCCTATTAGATTCAGTTGCCTCAAGCCCAACTTTCCTCTTTCATTGTATCATTTAATTTCGGAAGCATATTTTTAAAAAAATGTATATTTAATCGAATTATAATTTGAAAGCGACGATGTAGTGCTTTTTTTCATTTGGGAAAACACAATATAGTATGTCTATACCTTTTCAATAAATTAATTATTAATTGATATGTTGTATTGGCATTGTGAAAGAGTATGACATTCCTTTTGTGAAAAGTTCTGAATTTTTCAAATATTTTCTCCCTGCTTAAATTATTCTAATATTAAAAGAATTTATTTATTTATTGAATTATATTGTCAACCAATTTCTTCAAATCAAAAGACGTCGCCAAATACAGCAATATTTAGCCAATGGTGGGAAAACATTCCCGCCCTTCTTCAAAAACAATAATAATTTGGCGACGTTTTTCGAATTGGCAAAACTGGTCGTCTGTTAAAACATGAGTACCTTTTTTTTTTCCATCATTACACACACCGCTTGAACATTTCAGCTTCTAACTATATAAAAAGCATTCTTAAAAAAAAGAGCTTTTGTTCACACGCCGCCCCAAATTATTATTATTATTTTAAAAATAAGGAAAAAAGATTTGTAGTAAAAAAAAATCAAAAAGAAATAATCTTACAAAAAAAAAGTCTTAACTTTAACAGCTGCGTAAAAACATCAGAGGGGAAAAAAAAATTGGAAGGAGATTTATTTTGCATATTTATAAGAAAAGCACGAAATATAATTGTATTCTTTATTATTAATGTTGTAGGATTAATAATCACTTTGATTACTATGAATAATGTGTTTTTTAACACCCTTTTATAAGTTTCACTTGTATGTAAAGGAATCTTTGAATCTTTTACCCATTTTAAAATGTCAGATTAATTTGAAATTTTGCTCACTTGTACAGGACCGATGACAATACAATAATTTAATAATTTTATTCCATTGGTCCTGATCAGGAAAATCAGAATTAACAATTTTCCCATTTTCTGATCCAATCCCGCATCTGGCGACTAATTTCTGATCCAATTTCCAGATCTGGCGACTAAAAGATTAATTTCAATTTAATTCGATTAACTATAAAAGGGTGTTTTTTAGTTTTTTTAAACTATGATGCATTCATTTATACTTTTCGAATATCTAGCAGTGTTTTGAATTTTCATTGCCCTGAGATTATTTTATCATGACGTTAGTTGACGCATGCACAATTGCACTGACTGTCGCTGCTATTTAGTCAGACTATTCTTATAATATTCTCTAAGTATTTAAAGAACAGCTGCTTTTCAGAACAATTATTCTGTTTTGTAACGGATGATTTTCCAGAGGAAGAGTTTGAGCTACCTTTTCCAAAATATTTTTTCTCAATCCCTAAAAAAAATCGTTTTCTAGGTTTCTTAAAATTTTCTCTCTCTGCAAATCTTAAGTCTGAAATGTTTTTATTTAACCCTTAACTTCGAAATTTTTTAAATTTCTATGAAAAATTATATCAGCTAGTTCTCAAGTAATAATAAAAAGGAAAAATATGGAAAAAAAAATTAAGCAGTTTTAAATTGAATTTTAGTCATTTTTTTGTTTGGTGCAGAAGTGCAACATTGCGTAGCAGTGCTGTAAATTACAAAAAATAACTAAAACTTTTTATATGAGGATTTTTTTTATTCATCATAAAATGTTTAAATTTCTTACCTGGTAATTTATTTCGTCAATAAACAAAAGGAAGCATAAAATATAATGGATTCTTTTTTTAGCAAAAAACACAGTTCTTGAGGCATCAAGATTTTTATAATTTGTGATTTCTGGAAAAAATGTACTTCCATCTAGTGACAAAATTAGCATGTATTTCATTGCAGTAACCTTTTTTTTCCTTCTCAGATAAGTGATTTGTAGGTAATTAAAAAAATATTGAGTCTGTTAAATTAAAATAAATCATATGTTGCAGAAATGCAACAGTGCAAAGTTAAGGGTTAAATATATTTTAAACGCTGTTACTAATATATTAAATTCACACGGAATTTTTTTTATAATTTAAACATGGAAAGCAGTACCCCTCCTGTGTCCACCCATCGGTGCAGAAACCTCTTATTCAGGGACTTCTTAAGACTTATTGAGGCCCTAGGACTCTTAGCAAATGTAGGACCCGCCTGTAACCTTTAAAAGTATACAGTACATAGCATACGTTGTCAATTACTCGTACAAACAGTAACATGAAACAAACAAATGTGCATAACTTACAATCGCACAAATCGGCTCAACCGACTGCCGCTCTTTGACTTAATGAGTAATGATGGCGTTTGGTGGTAGACCTAGGCCTATCCATGGATGACAGTCATCACTTAAAAATAACAGTCTTACCACTGTTCCAGTTGACATATAGTCCGAAACTCCCAGTTTTTCGAATAAAACCGGAAATAACATTTGACCGTTAAAATTATTCAAATCATGATCGTATTAAGGCTCAGTAGAAAGCGAGATGAGGTCCCCTCCGAGGCCCTGGGCCCAGGCCTAGTTGGCCCATACCTTAAGTCGTCCATGTCCTTATGGTACAAATTACGTAACTGTTCATACTCATTGCTCAAATTATAAAACTGTACTTTACATGTTATATGTAGTTCTGTTTCACCTGAAGAAACCTGAGTGAAGAAAACAGCAAAGGATCTGCATGAGGAGAGTTAAAATTCATAAATTAAGAGTCGTGTTCACTCGTCAGATAAACTTTAACATGAACCTCTTTCCGTCTACAGGACCGTCTTTTGTCCAAATGTGTGATGGCAGCTTATTTGTTGCATGGCGGCTTATTATAAACTCTAGAATCCTTAAAACTTGTATAAAAACACAGACCCTTGACCTTGGTTTTTATTTTGAATTTCATACAAAGTTCTATATTTCTATGCATATGGATTTTTATTCATAATTGGCTGTAAAATTTTTGCAATACATCACCACTTTTAACTATTTTGTTCATTCACTCAAGCCCTCACCATCATCATAAATGTAAGCATAGTTACCATGAGTGTGATATATAAATAAATTTATTACATCATTACGCGCGCGCGAAAAGCTTCTTATATATAGAGAGTCTTTTATAAATATTGTTCATTTTTTTCTAGTCTCCAAAAATAAGATGGAATTAAACAGTTACACATTTTCAAATTACAAATGTACACTGAACTTTAAATTTTTAAAATTAATCTTTATGTTATTTTTTGTGTGTATTTTATCTCTTTATGTTTATATATTATCTCTTTGTATATCTTTTGTGTGCTTACCGTGTGAGTCTGAGCTGAATAATCCCTATGAAAAAAAAAAAACATCTGACAACTATATCAGCAAGGAAATAATTAACTTAAAATAATTGGTCCTTTTTATTTTTCAAAAGAAATTATTTTCTCATGAGAAAATCTCAAATTAATTAATGCACATAAAATATGCATGTAAACCAAACTAAAAAGACAAAGAAAACACACCCTTTGTCTGGTCTTTAAAAAGCAACCACACAAAAGTTCATCAAAAAGTCATGAAAGAGAAGTACTCCTTTCCTTAACTAAGGTGTGATAAAATTGCTCCATTTGTGTGTGTGTGTGTGCTTTTTCGAGCGGAAAGTCGATATATTTGCAGTGATATGGATTTGGCGTTTCAGTAATTATTCTGAGTGTAAATCGATTCTTTCCTGGTAAAAGCAGACGATTTTAGCGCCCCATTTATTATTCCCCGTAAGCGATATTTATATGGGAAACGATCCAAAAATGGCTCTGGAATCCCAGGAAATAGCGTTTATTATCCCTTTTCCCATTATTTTAAATGACCAGGAAAGTCATTCAAAATTTCCGGGCAATGTTACGAGATTAACACGAATGTTTCAGAATACGTACATGAACTAACCTTCTGCCTAACTAGTACTTATTCTTTTGAATGAATAATGTTAATGATGTTTGTGCAGTTTTTTGTCTTCTAAAGTCTTATTTTAGTCAAAAAACTCGGGGAAGTTTTTTGAATGACTTTAAAAACGTTATTGTTATTTTTACTAGTAGTAATTTCTTTTGTGGAGAGATTTTCCATTCTCAAGAATTTCTTTTATTTTTTATATTTTTTACTAGAAACTTTATATTTTTTCAAAGCTGACTTAATCGTCTGCTATCTTCCATTTCCCGCTCATTTCATTCAAAATAATTATTTAAAACTTCTCATTCACTTTGTCAAGAATCATTTCACTTTTAAAAATGCGTTTTAAATCAATATTTTAATATAATTATGCATTTTCATTAATTATATCACAATTAGCATTAAACATTTTTACTAAAGTATGGTTTTTAGGAAAATTAATTTCGAAACAAAAATTATGTATTTATAAATTTAATGAAATAACAAATGCCTCTATTAATGTCTTTATAAAAAAAATATCATCTTGTCTCTGCATTTTCTGACCAAAAGGCACAGGGTTAATTTTTAGCTCTTTTATCTGTATACATTCAACATTCGGTTTGGGAAATTTTTCAGATTTATCATGGAGCTTTGTCAAGAGATTTGTATTTTGCCTCTACCTTTGTGCCTTTTGGATTATATTCATCTTGATATAAATCTTGAATTTCATGTGAAGGTATTAATAGAGAGAAATATCTCACAAACCATTGATTGATTGAATATTAACATCGCACTGTTCAGCTACACGAGGGCTTTTGGCGACGGACCACGTAATTTTGAACCATGGTCAAGTGACGTGGACGACACCTGAGCTGGCACCCTCTCCAACTACCACACCACACCAACGGGAGGACCCTTTCAGCCTCGACAGATTTAACGTGCATCGCTGCCCCTTTAAGGGCGGGTCTTTAGTGGTACTGGGCTCGAACTCGTGACAAGGCATGCCACGATCCGATACCTATACCACTCGGCTACCGCGGCCACCACAAACCACTGAAAGCTATAGCTTGGAAACTATTGAGAATCGATTCCCGCAAGTGAATGGCTGCATGCTTCTACTCATGGCTCTCTTCAAGATAGATATCATGGTGCTGGAGCCAGTATCTCTTGTGAATTGTTTAGCTTTTACTTACCACTAGGTATTTTTACTACTGCCTTCAATGGCGAGATTGAAGCTATCGCAGTAGAGCTGGAACAACTGTCACTAAGAAGCTTTCAATTCAACAAGGCCGTAATCTTTTCTGTCTCTAAATCGGCATTACAAGCTTTATCTCAAAATTTACCCTAGTGATTCACAAAGAATTTTAAAAATTCAGATAGTCCTGAAAAGATTTTACTCATAAAATTTCTTTTTAGTGGATACCGGCTGATTGTGACATTGCCGGTGTAATGATTTCACTCAGCTCTTGGTTAACTATTTATTTCAATATAAAAATCATCAAAAAATAAACAAAATGCAGAGTATTCTGGGCTGGTATCTGGCTTATCAGTGCGGGTCCGTAACGAGTTCGAGTCTCTTTCTGCACTCTCTTCCGTTCCTTGATTTTCCGGAGCGCTAGGAGACCGCTACCACGGGCTGGTCCGTAATCACTTCGAGTCTCTTTTCGTACCTCTTCCGCGTTTCCTTTGATCTTCGCCAGAGACCTGCCGCATTTCGCGGCCGTTATCGCTCTTCCTATCGCTCAAGGACGTCCGAACGGTTCCTTCAAAAACCCTAGCCTTTCTGTCCGGGACTTTCTCGCCTTTTTTATATCATCTCATGCTCCTAGTCATCCACCTCTACCCTGTCAGCCTCAGTCCTCTGGCTCTTCTGCTGCTTCGCCTTCCGGTCTCGGCTCCCTTTGATGTTCTACCCTTCTGCCGCGCCAAATCGGTCTCTGTTTCCGCTAGTCCCAAAGAGGCGCCGGGGTGCACATTTCGTACGTTCTCAGACGTGACGTCGTCACCGAGTTGTGGGAAAATGAATACACAATGATAAGCACCTCTTTGGACAGTCCGATCAGCTGGGAAAAAAGTGCCGAAACCTCGACCACCCAGTTACATAAAATTCTCCAGCAATTAGAAATGCCTGAAATTTTCGCAACTTCTGTCAGTAAGTAAAAGTGATCTGTTGGAAAAATAGGGGAAGAGATATGCCGTCAGTCCGGAACATGTATGCTTAATTCTCGCGCTAAGATGCCCTTTGTGATCCAAAGACCCAATGAGAATTTCAATCTTTAATTCCTGGCAGCTTTTACTAATATGGCCTTCAAGTATAACTTTAAAATGGAAGTTGCGTAAATGGCGAAAGACAAGAATGTATACCCTGAACATAACCCACCCCTGAGGCTGCGTTACCAGGCCCATTTTGGACTTTTATTTCAGTATGCAGTCTGAAATCTCATCTCTACAGAACTTGTATCGCCGACTCACCGAACTGTGCTCTTTGTGACTCTGGTCAGTCTATGACCGCTGGACATTTAATGTGTGCCCTGCACTAATAAGTCTTAATTCCACTGTCGAAAAGATATGGTTAATGCACCACTCCCTCATAAAAGTACTGTGTAACGTGGGGCATTTGCAAAATAAATAAAAATGTACACAAATTTACTTTTATTCAAATACAGGTATGACTATTTTTTCATTTATTATTTTATAATTCAAGTCTGTCATTTTGTGTGTGTTGCAGTTAATGTTCCAAATGAGTCAATCATAGACAAAGAGACAATCATCATTAAAATTTATTTTTAGAGTATAATTTATTTTAATTGCAAATATCTTGAAAAATCCCAGAAGAGCTTTTTTTTTAATAGATTTCTTATTTTCGAGGAAAATGGTTACAGCGAATTACAGTAATTTTATACATACACATATCTTTCTTTAGAAATTCAGTACTTATTATTCTATCGTGTAAAAGTATTCGTATCGCACGTTGTTTTAATGTTTCTGAGAAACCGAAGGTCATACTTTTTTCTTGAACACTGATTTTTTTCTTCTTATAATTATCTTTCATTTCAATGGTGATTATTCATGATTCCGTGTTTTTCCTTAGCCATTAAGGAAAACTATTATTAGTAATTACCTTTTTTTATTGTTTCAGTAATCGGATAATTGAACGACGTTTTTTCCCCATCTATTTGATTCTTAATTAATGTATGTGTTCTGGTTTTTAATTAATGTAATTATGTTGTGCCCAAGAATTACAGTAGTTTTGGAGTTGAGAAAAAAAAGATTTTGCGATGAAAAAGATTTTTCCTCTCTAGCTACTGAAAAGTAAATTTTATAGGGCGGGGTGGTGGAATATTATGTTCACTGAGGCTAATGAGAGAAAAGAAAGAAAAAACTATATGATCCTTAATTTTAAATTTAATTAGCTATAGCAATAATTGTCATTGTATGAGATAAAAGTAAAGAAAAATAAAACTCTTGACAATTTAAATAGTTTTTAGCTAAGCTACAATTTACATTAAATATATATGTAACAAAAAGAGACATCCATTAAATCAGATCATTATTTCTGCATCAGGCAAGAAAACATGTTCATTGCAAAAAAAAGGAATTAAAAGTAAAGTCTAGTTATAGTTTATAAAATGTTAAATTTATTTTTAGAAACAAGCGTAAAAGCATATTTATAGTTTGAGTTTCTGGGTATAGAGTAAATTTTACATTTGGATATTTTTAGTCAAAAGGATACTTTTTTATTTTTCTGGAAAAACTATCAAGACATTATTAAAAAGTATTATTGAAATTAGAGGCATATGTAAATCAATAATTTATTTTTAAGTTAAATAAAAATATTCTCTATCTTTTATCAGATAGTTGAAAAAATATGCTTACAGTTCTTGAAACCATTTTAAATTCAAATGTTCTTTTGTATCCATGAGTTTAAAATTAGTAAAATAATTAAGAAGCAAACAAATTGTGTCGTGATATCCGCGAATGTTGGTAGTCACATGATAGAGAAAGCCATTTATATTTTGTTTTGAATCTAATTCAAAAAAAACTCATGTGACGTCAGTAGAATTTGTGGAATATTAGAAATGAGCCTTTGAAATCTCATAGACTATTTGAAATTTTACCTGAGTATTGAAAAGAAACAAACTGTATTTAGTTTATCGTTTGTTTTGAATTCAATGGAAAACACGTATTTGTTTTACCACGTGATCTCATTTGAATCAAAGCCCATTCCCGGTTTACTGGGCAAATTAACAAAAACAGTTTGACACTTTCTCACACTTATTAAAATGTTTGAATGGAGAAAAAACCGCTTGGCCATTAATTTTTCTGTATCGTCATAGTACTAAAAAAATTATGTCTTTATTTATTTGTCTACAATTTTTTGCTAATTTATTATATTTTTCTGTAATATAATGCGAGAGAGAGTTACCAAAGCTTAGATGAGAAAACATCATTATTTTTGTAACACCTGCAACTTTCAATCTCTAATAATATATAAATTGTCTTTTGTGTACCTTATTAATTTAAGATATCCCACCGTTCGAACCATGATTTCAAAAAGTTATAAATGTGACCATTTTCACGCTATTTAGTGTTACTTATATAAGAATATGTTTTATAAAATTCTTTTTAAGGATATTTTGTAAAAATTAGTTAAATACAATATTTTGGGCAGTAATGCACTTGTGGTTTACCTGGCATATGTATTATCTGTCGATAGCTATGTCGGTTTCTGCGTAAGTTAGAGGTGTGGGATTATCTCTCGGAAGGATATATAGAGAGATATTCTGTGTAATTTAATAGACTTTATTACAATTAACTAAATCTACTTATATCTAACAAACTATATTGGCGGAGAATAAACCAAAGTAATGCGTTTTTAATCACAACCTCAGATCGCGCAATTAGATCACTTCATCAATATAACTAATTAGATCCGCCTAACTTCGTTTCAATATTATACTTAGTTGTTCTGAATATAGCCCTCCCTACCTTGTTGAATACTCAATGTCCAGGTTAACCAAATATTTCTCCTAGGGTAATACAATGCGCGTACCTTGTATAGATGAAGGAGGTGGGCGTCTTGTTTGCAACCGTCGACCCGCTTACTCTACTTCATTCCCGAACTGAGCTTAAATTTCGCTAATAATCGTGGCCGTCAAAGAACGTAGGGGTTATGTTAGAAGAAGAACGCAAGAGATGCTCACAATCTTTTTCAAAATGTTCTCCTTGCATGTGCAGATTCTAAAATAAATAATATTTCGCTTATATAAAGTAAAGACTTCCAGTGACTCAATGGAAATATTAACGTCGCACCCTGTTCAGCTGGCCACGTTGCTTTTGGCGATGGACCACGTGCAATGTTAAAACATAGTCAAGTGATCGATGCATACCTTTGAGCTGGTTAATCCTCCTAAACCTGCCACAGCACACCAAAGAGAGTGACGTTTGAGCTCTCGATGATTTTAACGCACGTTTCCTCACACTGCGGCTTCTCAGGGAAACCCTGTGACAAGGCCAGCTAATGATCCGGTACCTAGAGTACCCACCGGCAGTGCTTTTCTACCAGACTCCCTCCAGAGTAGCCTTGAACTAGATTTTGAAAATTCACATTATTTTCAGAGTTACCACCAATTGGAAATAATTATCGGCGTTTTTTTTTTTTCGTAAATTAACCTCTAGTTGCCGTGTAAATTATGGATAAACCCACCCTAAGTTGTAATATTTTGTAATTGAAGCCGAAAGCCCGGTAGAGGAGGTTTGAGCTACGGCCCCGCTTCCAAAAGTAAGCATCACCGGGAGAGGAAAATGCTAATTTCCGGAAGCAATCAGAATTGTAAGAGGATGCACGCCGCAGAGTACATAGAAGTATGCAAATATGTTAGGTAACAGCCAATCGTAAGCCGCTGTCAAGAAATATGCAAAAGTAGCAGTCTTATAAGAAGCCAGCTTTATGAAGTAGCATATATAGCGGGATTGTAAGTGCTGATAGAAGGCTGCGTTTAAAACTTTCGTACAATTATGTTTTCCGCATACGGTGCGTTTCTATGAATTCCGCAATAGAAGGTTTGAGCTTCATGCCGTAAGTACCTGAAGTTATGACAGTCAGATCACAGATGTTGGTCTTTACTTCGGCGTTCATCATTCTGTAATTTCATATTTATGGAAACCATTCCAAACCATTGCTGCAGACAGCGCCGTCCGAAGGCCGTAGGTAACAAGTAAATAGCCGCCAAACCCCGGCAGCGATCGATATATTACTATTGTAGCCATGATATCTATGTTTATAGCGTCCATTTGTGCGCTGAGTATTTGCAGCTACTGTACGCCGAAGATTACATATGAATGGATCTCGTGCTGTCCGGTACCTCGAATTTGTGTTCCCCATCCGTCCCATCAAAAGGGGCATGATTGAAGTGCCGGGAACATGGGCAATTGGACTGTGTCTGACTGGGGCCATGTAGTAATGCTTGCTACCATTTAGTCAAGATTTGCTCTGGAGCCAGATGACAAGCGCGGGCATATGGCATAAAATGTGCGAAACACCCATCAGCCCCAAAACATCACCGAACATCACGCATTCTCGTCGATGCACAACCCGGAGAGTAGGGCGGGATTGCGCGTATGGCAGCCGCGAGCGGCCTCAACCGACCTTAATCCCATTGAAATCTTTGGGATGCTTCCGGCCGTGCTGTATCCTCACGTTTCCCACCTCCAGCCACTCTTATTTGAGCTGAAACTGCTCTATAAGAAGAATTTTCGCGATTGTTTTAATTCTGCGTAGTTGACCACCCACTGAAACCATGGTCAGAAGGTGTAAATCCCGTACAGCCAGACAGAGGGGGATCACATACCCTATTGTTTTTCTTTCATTTTATGTTGCTTTATTTACCTTTGGCACATAATTTTGCCAGAAGTCTCCAGCAGGACACATTTACCCGACATAAATTCAACAAAAATTAATATAGTTTTCGCTATTTCTGTACGGCTACTTATTGATTTTGCCTTTATGTATAAATATATATGCTACTCTTATCCGCCAAATTTTGTCAATCAAAGTAGTATTGCTGATTTTTCATTTTACATCTTCGCTGTGCTTAACTTTGGAAGTTATGAGTGTATATACAGGCAAATATTATTATATAATTGAAGCATTTTTCACAAAAGGAGAATATTTTAAAATGGGTCATTCTATGTCTATTGTCAAAAATATTTAAAATAATTTTTGTTGTGAAGAATTGGCCCCAAAACAGAATTTATATACATTTTCTAATCTAAAATGATACAAACATATTACAAATGCTATCCATCATGTTTTGAAAAATCGGCTTTGTTCCGAACGTAGTTACCTTAATAAAACTGATAAATTTAGAACTAAATTATAAGATTATATCTGTTATCTATTAGATCCGATTTTTGGTAATCGGCAAAATGTAATGAGGTACTTGTAAAATATTTCATCACTTTTTCCCAATCCTGTAGTTTATTATTTCAAATCTCTTCATTAATGCAAAAGCTCCGCACTACTACTCTCCTCTCTGTTTTCGATTCTAGGCGTAAACCGTATCTTCGAAACCAGATGTACTGATTTTCTTTCTTTGAATCCTACCTCGCGCTCGCCTTCGGACTTATTCGCTTTTATGCGGGCCATGCAAGGACACGCGCGCAACACTCTTTATTAAAAGGATTATATCTATATACACATATTTTTTGTATTACGTTCAAAATGTTGTAGATTGCGTGGGTGAAAGCAGAAGTTTTCCGTAAATTCCTCTCATCTCCGTTCATTTTGATGGTATTTCGAACAAGCTTAAATTGTTCTTTAATAAATAGGACTCAAAATTTGAAAACAATAAAGAAAATAGTAAAACAGAAATAACTTTTGATGTATTAAATAAATTTAAAATACAGTGAACGTTTGAATCAATTGGGACTCGACACCGTTCGATGCGATTGTTCTTGATAACCGAAGACCGAATGCGATCCACATGCAGTGGCAAACCGGATAGCTATAATGAATATTGGAAAACTTCCATCCCCATGTGGTGAAACGTACATGAAGAAAGCAAATAGGTGCAAAACGTCGCATCTACCTTATTATGAAAATAATCACTTATTTTTCGCTGTACCATTGAACCTCCTGTTTTTCGCTGCGTGGTTCTTGTTTCTCTGAGCAGCAGTAGTTGAGAAGTACAGCACCTTTATGTTGCACCACTCCATAGCTGTTCTAACGCAGAAAAAACGCGTCAGCATTTGATGGATCCTTGCTACCTCGTTGTTGTTGTCCTCGTCTTCATCCGTTTCATTATCGACAGAATCGGATTCTTCTTGCACTGAAGTCATAATCTCGTCATCATTTAGCATTTGAAATCCACAGTCTTCTGGATCACATGCCATCCAAGTTTCCACATGTTCCTACTACAGGCAGATATTTACCAAATCACACAAACGAATTTCCCCAAATATCCCTGACCTTGTGTTTTCCCGTCACTTTTGACCTCACGTGAAACAACTGCTGAGGATTGCACTGTTGGAAAACGTATTCATATACAGTACATGTAGTTGACAAAAAAAAAAAAATAAAAAAAATCTGGTCCGGATATTTGACGCTCCGTATAATAAACGTTCGGATAAACGACGTTCTACTGTATAAATAAAATAAAGATAACAATTGATGAAAAAAAATCTTGACTTATAAATTTTTTTTATTTATTTGTATTTATTTTTTCCGTGATGGGAGTGGGAGGAGCGATGCCTATTCAATCTGGTTGCAGCAAAGTAATACGAGTTAAAGAGAGATAATATATCGTCGGTCTAATTATCAGACTGCGTAACTCCATCTGGGATGCTAATTTGATTCAGTAGGGCTAAGCGTTTGTTTATGTTCGCCAAGATAAGCGATAATATTACAATATGGTTTACTTCGATATTTTTATCGTGCGATAATGTGGTTGCCATGGGGATAACGTATATTAGTGTTAGTTTTTTTCCCGCGGGATCTCTGTTCAGCAAAAGTAACACATTGTTACAAAATTTGTGTAATGAACGCTTAAAATAGTGTAAATAATTTATATCTGAAAGTGTAATACACTAATATTACTTCCTGTTGTATTTATATTTTATGTTAAAATCTTACCACCTCCTTTCCCTTCGAAATCTAGTTTTATTATGAAATAAAAAAAAAAGTAGTGATTACACTGATTGAGGAATAAATTAAAAGCGGAGCGCGTACTGAGGCATGGCATAGACAAAACAAATGGATTAAGGAATCGCGCCAAAAAGCGCTTTGCGCGTTGCACTCCTATATCAAATCAGTAACACCGGTGGAGTTACGCAGTCTGATAATTAGGCCGACGATATAGGTGTAAAAAGTTAAAATGAGTTGGTATCGAGTGGAGCTTCTGTGGATGGCTGAACAGAAAGGTCAGCAATTTTTGCATTTAGTTTTAGGTGAGAAGCTCGACCAATCATTGAATAGTGAATATAGATAATTTAAAAATTAAAAGAAAAATAATATATGTAAAAGAGATCACAATTAGGAATTAAAGAAAAGCAGGATCCATTATGATTGATCTGGGTCTGTTGAAATTAAGATCAGGAGTATATTTTTTGATGCTAGTGATCGATTTCTCTTTTAAGATCAGTATTAACTTATACCTGTGAAACTTGGTCCATGTCTCGAACAGATGAGAACATGATAAGTATCCACAAAAGGAAGATTTCAAGATTCATTTTTGGAGGAATTTAGGAAAATGGAACATGGCGAAGAAGATCAAATTTAGAGCTCTATCAATCATATAAGAAATCTGACATTGTTTACTTCTTCAAAAAACAACGGATTAAATAGGCGGGTCACGTTATCAGAATGAACGAAGACCGAACCACTAAAAAAGTCTTCAATGTTCAACCAATTGGCACATGAAGAAAGGGCAGGCCACATCTTAGATGCATTGATGGCCTAGAAAAAGATCTCCTAGTCTTAAGAACTAGGAATTGGAGAACACTTGCAGGAAGAAGGCTGGCCTGGAAAAGGCTTCTTGAGAAGGCCAAGGCCCACCCTGGGCTGTCGTGCCTTTGAGGAAGGAAGAAAGGAAGTGATCGATTTATTGTCAGAGTTGTCAATTTTATTAAAGAAGTTGGTAGCATTTCTCCTGATCATTTGTCTAATAGTGGATATTTTATTCGCAGCTCTGAGGTCTGAATTCCTCATAAACCAGCGCGAGCGTTAAGAATTTGCCTGACAGTTAAACTTTGAGTTATTTCTAAATAATTAATATTAGTCTATGCTGCATGTCCCCAAACAGGGGAACCGTAGGTCAGGATCGTTTTTAGGGGGATCAGTGAACATTTAAATTAAAACTTCACAATCCGTAACCTCATGTTCCGAAATGTACTATTACTAAGGTTCGTTTTCATTTACGGATAAATGTGTTACGAGTGAAGTGTCTGAGATCATTTTTAAATACTCGAAAACCACTTATATTGAATGAAAGTTGATGAATTTTTCTTTTTATTGACAATATATGAATAATTATAATCAGCATTTAAGGAAAGTTCTATCATATCTGACTAAAAAGCATAAAAATTTTTGATTGTCTGGATTTCAATCAGTGGTACCGGATCTATTTTTAAAAATAGAATCTCAAAGACAGGAGGTTTTAATATACTCAGGAAAACAGTGAAAGATAGATATTTAAATTTTAAAATATGCTAATAGAAATTATCAAATGAAAAATGCGTTTTGTATCGTGTTCTTAAATTTAAAATGTGTTACGTGCAGTGGCGCACACAAGGGGGGTATCCTAGGGGTTCGGATCTCCCCCCCAAAGCCGTTGATTTTTTTTCAATTGATTATAATTCTAAGTATATAGTACGTAAAATTTAATGAAATATTTGTTTTTAATGATTAATTTTATTAATTAATGCTAATTATTTATTCAATAATTAATTTTTTACTGTTTTTGTTCCCGAAAATCGACAAAATCAAAAGGAGCATGGTAGAAGAATAGAAGAATGGTGAACTTTCGACCCCCCTCCCCCTTGAAAAATTCCTGTGTGTGCTACTGGTTACGTGCTATTAGAACCAATGCAGGCCACGACCTGCAGGTGCAATAGTTATGAAGTACTTACAATCAACCGAATAATTGCAAATTGCAGTATTTCAATTTGGGCTGGTTTTCTATTTTATTTCTATACGAAATACATGCATCTATCCAAGCTCTCTTTAAAAAATAAGTCAACCCTTTGTCTATAAATTAATTGAACATTATGAACTAATTTTCTTAGAGAGAGGGTACACAAAAAATTATTCTTTTGACTTAGGGCGCAGAAATTTATAAATCGGGCCCTGCATGCATGATATATATTTATATATTATCAATATACTCAGGACATTTATAATTTTTTATTTATTAAATGTTCTACTTGATTCCACATCATATTTTGTGTTATATTAATTGTTTTTGAAATACAATTAATTTAGATTTCCTTCATAGCTTTATTTTAAACATAAAAGGAGTGAATATTGACGTTCAGCTACTCGAGGGCTTTTGACGATGGATCTCGTAATTTTAAACCATGGTAAAGTGACGAAGACGACACCTGAACTGTCGCCCCTTCTCCTAACTGTCACATCACACCAACGGGAAGACGTTTGAGCTCTCGACAGATTTAACGTGCATAACTTTATTTTAAACCATTTTTTTCAAATCCTAGTGAGTATGAAATGCATTCAAATGAATCCTGTTGGCTTTTTAGGACCAATAAAAATATTCTGGTGATAGTTTTAGCATTCCGTATTGAATATTCTGAACTTCAGAAAAAAATGTCCATTAGCTGAGCAAAAAGATGAACATGAAAGAGGGAGAGAGAAACATTTCCGTTTTTATTCTTCCGAGATAAATCGAGAAGGCAGCTTCAGACTCTTTTAAACGCCCCTAGGTATTCTTTCCTTTTTCTCAACGTGGGATTGTTGAAATTTAAGTTGCCTCCATGTAAATATTTGGCTTCACTATCAAGACAAAAAAACTAAAAGGAAAGTAGAGCTCAATTTAACTTTTTAAACGAAGCCATTTATAATAAAATGCAGAGCAAAAAAACTGAAGCACTCTTCAATATCCTTGCTTGTGGCATTTCTTTTTCAACCGTCATTTATTTATTTAAAAACCTTTTTTTATTCAAAAAAAAGCTTATACTGCAAAACATTTTTCGAATTTTCGAGTGGTGCCAAAACACAAAGAACAGAAGAAAGAAAAATGGGGAATAGAAGCCTGCATTAAAACAAAACTGTTTCGAAAATATACAATAAAATTAATAAAATAAAATTAATTAAATAAAAAAAATATGCAATAGTGTAAATAATTAAATAATTCCACCCAATAAATTTACTCTTTTTTATTTTTTTTAAAAAAATTTATCGACGAAAAGCATATAAACTTTTAGCATTTCAAAAAACTAAAAGTTAGAGAATCTGTCTCCCCCAGAAATATAAGTTGACTTTGGGCCTCAACTACATTTTCTCAAGTTTGGAAGAGGGGCCATGGTAACCTAATGGTTATGGTCACGAACTCGTGAACGGCGTGTCGATGGTTCGAGTACTGATGCCATTGAAGACCCACCGTGTAGAGGAGGCCAAGATACACGTTGAATCTGTCGAGGCTCAAAATCCTCCCGTTGGCGTTGTGTGGTAGCCAGCTCAAGTGTTCTCACACTTGACCGAAGTTCAAAATTACGAAATCCGTCGCCAATAGCCCTCGTGTTGCCTTATAGCGCGACGTTATTATAACTTTCTGAAGTTTGAAAGAAATTGGGAAATTTAATGTTTTGGGATTTTTCCTGGTCTAGTTTGAGATCTTAAGATGAATAATTCAAGCAGATAAATTAAAATCAATATTATTCTTATATTAAAAGTCTGACTTTTTATTTAAATATAATAGATGCTTTTACATACCGGTTAGTCATGAGGAAACTTCCCTGATACATGAACTTTTAGCAGCCTATTCCCTCAATCGACCGTACGTGCTCCAGAAATCATAATTTAAAACAGAACTCTCACAGTTACTACTACAAAGAAAATATTTAGAAATTTTAGAATGGCAACACCCATTTTTTCCCCTGTGTAAATTTATCAAAGCATTAAAAAAAACCCATAAATTGCACTGGAAGATAAACATATGAGGAAAATAACTGGCGTAAAACATTGACAAAGAACATTTGAAAGAACCAATGACCCTATAGAGAGGAGTTGTGCTGACATACTTTGCATAACTCACGGAGAGAAAGACAGTAGAAACACTTACCACAGAACATCACGTGCAAAGCAATGCTTGTGGAAAATATTCAATAAGAAATGTGGGAAGATTGTTTCTTCAATCAAGTATTTAAAAATAAGCCACACAACAAAATGACACTTTCAGGGAAACAACAAGGTGAATAGATAAAACTGCTTTGACTTAACTGACTGTCGAAGAATTGCAAGTATATCGGCGAAATCATAAGCTAAAATGAGGCCCATGTTCGGTAAAATCTGCATGTAATTTCAGCACAAAAAATTTGAAGGAACTGGAAACACATATTAGATCGCAATCCAGTCGATCATCTGTTTTTGTTGAAGGTGTTGCTGTGTGTGTGAAATGCATCATGCGATTACTGCAGATTCATTGCATACAACATGAAGAGCTGTTCGCAATTTGGACGTACCGAAAATCACAGTTTTCATACTTCTGCTCTTCGTTTTCCTCATTCTGGTTTGTCCAAATGCTGCAACCTAAAGACGAGCAGTAGCGCATCGACTATAAGAATATGTTTCTCATCAGATATGATGAAGATAACAGATAACTACTGCGGATATTATGGATGATGAGACACATTTCTCTTTGCGTGAGAACATAAACTTCAAGCGCTGCGTTTACTGGCATGACGAAAATCCACACGGTGTAGTGCCAGGCCCTTTACACGAAGCTAAAGTAGCTGTGTTGTGCGGCATTACAAGTACTTTCATTTCCACACGGTCCATACTTCTTCACAGAGGTCATGTGAATAAGTAAGAAGTCATCCTGGATCACAATTGCTTGGTGTGAAACAATGCTACAACGAAATGTCATTAATGACTTTGTATGCATGTGACCCCACTACGCCTAGACATGTGAGCTCTATAAGTGCTGCAACAGAAATTTGTCGATTGAACCATCTCCCGTAATTTTGAAGCTTCGTGACTGTCAGGATTCCCCGATCTCACTCTAATGTATTTCTGGTTCTGCTGAACTCTTGGGGCCCAAGGCCTGACTAACGCTAAATACGTATTTACCCAATTTATAAAATATTAAATGCGAAGCCTGACTTTCAGGGGAAGGGTTCTAACATTCTCCGTTACGCCACTGGCAAATAGATAGAAAACATTACAGTGGCACCAAAGCCATTGATATTCATATACCGCATTAAAAAAAAGATCGCACAAAAATAAAATCGCACAAAACAAATCGCATAAAAAAAGGACCGCACAAAAACAGATTCTACTGTAGTTCCAAATTCCTAGTCTTTTGGAGAATATATTGGGGAATAACATTTGGAGATTAAAATTATTCGAGTAATAATCTTATTGAGAGGCCGAATCAAAAATGAGACGAGGTCGCCTACTGAAGCCGAGGTCTTGAGCCCGGTTCATTTGACACATGCCTTATACGTCCCTGGTGACACTATAAGATAGAAAATGTATTAGGCTCAAACAATCTGTGGACAGTTAAGGGTCCTAAAAAAGGTTTGAAATAAATTTTTACACCTAATTTGCGTTAGAAAATTCAATTTTATGAAATACGAAGTAAATTATGAAATCAAAAATATCATGCTAGGTCATTCGATCCTTATTAATGTTATATTCTTTCAGTTGTAATGTATTTATTTTTTTAAAGAATAAGTAAAAAATTTTTTTCTTCGTATTTATATGATTTGACATATTTAATGTTTACGATGCATATGGATGTAACATAGAATTTTTAAGCAAATGACATGTTGATAATTAACTAAAATCTATTTATATAGCATGTACTTTAATTAGAGATCAATTCAATTCTATATATAAATCCATTTATATAAATACAATTTAAGGTATCCGACTACGTTTGGGGAATCGTGATTTTAAAAAAGCGCATACATGGATAATTTTCATGATATTTAGTGTCACTCAGATTAGAATACATGTATAAAATTGTTTTAGACATTTTGACAAAAAAAATTATTTAAATACAATACTTTGACAAAAAATTAACTTAGAATATTCTTTTTTCAAAATCTCCTTTTGTGAAAAAATGCTTCTATTATAATAATATTTTGCCTGTATATAACTCAGACCTCTCTACAGAGGCTCAACTAGAATTTTTGAAAAATTCACATTATTTTCAGAGTTACCACCAATAGAAATAATTATTGGCGTTTTTTTTTCTCAAAATTGCTCCCCGCTGTTGTCGTAAAATATGGAAAAACCCACTTCTAAGTTATATATTTAAAAAATTTTCTAGTTGAGCCTCTGTAGAGAGGTCTGAGCTATATACAGGCAAAATATTGTTATAATAGAAGCATTTTTCAGAAAAAGAGAATATTTTGAAAAAAGATTATTCTAAGTTAATTTTTTGCCAAAATATTGTATTTAACTAATTTTTTTTTTGTCAAAATGTCCTTTTAAAACAATTTTATACATGTATTCTAATCTAAGTGACACTAAATATCATGAAAATTATCCATTTATACGCTTTTGCAAAATCACGGTTCCGAACGTAGTCGGATACCTTAAGACATACAAAAGTTAACACAAATAATGGATACAAAACACAAAATTTATAGTTATGTATTATTATAAAAGTCCATAACAAAAATACAAATTCCATTACAAAAAATTACAAAAGGGAAAAAGAAGGAGTAAAAAAGAGGTGAGAAGCAATCTGAGAGGGGAAATATTTTAAAAATGACGTAGGTTCTAAGTTAAAATGAAACGTTCTTAGAAGAATATCGTCTTCCGTGTTCGAGTTCTTATTCTGCCTATAAATGCACAAAAGCGGTGATGATTTCAAATTCGTCTGCGGGAGTGTGTGAATCATAAAATGTGAGTGTGCCTTTTTTTACTGAACTTTAACCAGAACAGTTCACACGCACTGCGGTGAAAGTTGTCTATGGAAACCCACATTCCATTTCAAGTGTTCATTTCGTAGTTATAAGGTCAGTCCTTGCAAGATCAGAAATGAGTGACTCATAAGTTTTAATTTACTTTGTCTTATCTCAGTTTGAATGCGTCAGGGCTAATTTGAATACAGGTCATGCCCAATCTGAGTTTTTAATAAACATCATAAAAATTACACATAAAATTAATTAATAATTATTTAATATTTTTAATGAATAATTATATATGTACTTTAAGTTTTGTTCATTATAATGTATGTATGTGTGTGTGTTTTAACTACACGAGTTAATTATATGAAATTAATTAATTAATCATCCAGGGATCCTTTGTTTAATTCACTGTTTAAAGGGAGCACAATAGATCCCTTTTCAGATTAAAATAGTACAATATGTATCTCGTGTAAAGATTTATTTCTGCATATTGGCTGCTTTTCAATCAATATAATACAATATTATGTATCGTTATTATATTAAAAATTGATAACATGTAATATTAATATATATTAATACATTACTATATATATGTGAGTGTATTATACTATACTCTATATCCAGGTTGTTTTTATTATTTTGTAATACTGGGTTTTTTTTTGTAAAAATGTACACTAGAGCAGTTTTTTTACTTCATTAATTATTCAATTCCTACTCTCTATTATATATAGTTCACAATCTTTCTCTCTCTATATATATACATATATGTTGATCAAATTTTCAATTGTTAATAAAATACTTTCTATTCATCCATTCAAGTTCAAATGCATTTTTTAAAACTTGTAGTGGATGATACTTGATGTTAATTTAGTTTTTTCAAATATTAATTCATTAGTTAAGCTTAATTAATGAGTAAAGTAACAAACAAAAATAATAGTCCAACACCATATATAAAAAGGAAAGAACGCTCATTGTGTCTCTGTAGCGCAATTAACTTCTAATCCAAAGGTCGTGGGTTCGAGTCCTACCTGGGATGGCCTAATTTCTGAGAATCGGATTTATGAAGGAATGATATGGAAAGAAAAATAAAAAATTGCAAGGAAAATCGCTTTCTATTTTCCCACTTAATATTGTGATTCTGTGATATGTTCATACATATTTATATTAATTGTAATTATTTAATTAAAAGTAACTCGTTGTGCTGGTTGTATTTGAATATATTATTTAATTCCTACTATACTATCTCCCTATATATATGTTGTCCAAATTTTAAATCGTTATTAATATACTTTGTATTCATCCATTCAAGTTCAAATACATTTTTTTTAAACCTGTAATGGATGACACTTGATGTTAATACAGTTTTTTTCAAAAATAAATTTATTAATTAAATTAAAAAATGAATAAATAGTAACAAACAAAAATAATAATCCAACAGTATGTAAAGAGAGGAAAATGTATAGCGCAATGTATAGCGCCCTGGACTTCTAAATCAAAGGTCGTGGTCTTCGTGGGTTCGAATCCCACCTGGGATGACCTAATTTCTGAGAATTTGATTCCTTTTTTGCTATACAATTTTAATAGAATAATTAAATTTAATAAATGAATAAATAATCACAAACGAAAAAAAAAAATAGTTCAATACTTTATATAGAATTGAAAATGGAAAATTGCAAGGAAAATCGTTTTCTATTGTGTCACTTAATAGTGTGATTCTGTCATATGTATATACATATTTATATTAATTGTAATTATTTAACAAAAAGTAACTAAAATAAAATTTTTCTTTGTTGACCTAAGTAGGAATTTACTTATTTTTTTTTTATATTACTTGTTTTTCGAATAAACACTGAATAGCCCTCGTATTGCTTTATCGAATAAATATTAACTTATCAAGGGACTTTTTCATTTAAAAATGTGTTAAAAATTAGCAGTCATCTGCTGTCGAAACATCGGAAATGAACTCGAATTAAAAAAAATACTGCAAATCGAAGAAAAGAATTTTAAAAAAAAAATGTTAATAAAAGGAAAAAGTATAAATATTTGCTACGAATTTTTCTTTTTTTTTTCGGAAATATCTTTTGACATGAAAAATACTAAAAGCATTTCCAGTGCTAATTACTTTCATTTTTCTGGAGGAATTAGATAAAACATTTTTCAAAAACAATTTTGTTTCTCTTGTTACATTCTGTTGCCTTTGCCAAGGTCATTTCTCGCTTCTTTCCTTTTTATATAGATTTCTACTTTCTCCTTTTTTTTTTTTCTTTTAAAATTAAATTTCGGTCCACATGTCACAACACATCACGAACAACCAAAGCTTAAAAAAAAAACCTAAAAGCTAAAAAAATCGGTTCTTCACTTCGCATCAGCATGTTTACTTTGATCGAAAAAAGAAAAGAAACGAAAACATCAAACCAAAAAAAGAATTTCTCGAAACTGCCTCTTCTTTTTTTCGAAAACTCCACTGACACTTCTGACAAGGTCGGTTTACTTTAGAAGAGATAGAATTTATCCAAATAACAGGAACACATCGAACAAGAAGAAACTTAAATTCTGACAAGTGTAATGTCGCTAGATTAGCACGGTTGAGGAGGTGTTGTGAAAAGGCTTCTCCACTTTAATTTCTATAGAATGGATTCCTCGAATTTTCTCGCAGACGATCTTTCGACGTTTTCTTCGAAATGCTTTTGCGCAAAATGTGTACTGGGAATCCTGGGTAAGAGAGTATATTTCCGAAGGCAGTTATTCGAGTTGTTAGTAATTAGCCACTATTGTTAAGTGGAAGATGGCTCCGGCAATGAAGGAATTGTCGTTGATTGGATTTATTTTCGTGGAATATCCTGAGCGATCGCTTCTGTTTGGCGTGTATTCCCAAAAAGGTCAAAAAGGCTAAATACCTCGGAGGCAGATTAGATTGGGATAGAGGTGACATTATTTTTAATGCGCTTAGAGATGAGACTTGTTTACACACTTAATCCTCTTAAAAATCCGTTTCCTTACATTAAATAGTTCATTTCTGGAAATTTTTAGTCGTTTATTTCTGAAAGTTTCAAGCAATTTATTTCTGGAAACAGTAAATGGGAAAATGGTAGGTAATAGATTTAGACATATTTACCTGAATTGGTTTAACAAAGAAAGTGTCTTATTGTAGGTCAATTCGTTTAAGACGTCAAAATCACAAAGGAAAGCATTCAATTCTGAAAATACGCTATCGTTTTAGTTTTGTATTTCGTTTCTTATTGAAATACAGCAAAATTTACTAATGCAAATAGATCATTTAAACAATTTTTAAAATTTGGTTTAATTACGATGAAACAATTAAATTTTATTTAATTTGATTAAACTCCATACTAACGTTAGTGGTCATGCGATTAAATTTGATTAAACAATTAAATGATTAAATTCGATTTAAACTTGCTTAAACTCCTTACTAACGTTAGTGGTCTCGCTGAGTGAAGGCCTTTTTTTTAAAGTTATTTTCATTGTACCGGATAAAATCGTTATTCCAGGGAATAATTCAAGAGAGAATAAAAACGCTCATATGCCCACATAAGAAGTAATAGAGGGTTAACAAATTTGGTGATTGGGTTAACAGACTGGCTCACTAAACCCAATCCATTGCACCCAATTAGTGGCATTTATGTAGCTGTGGATATAAGCCATGAAAACATGTCTGCCTTTTCACCACTTGTCAAGTCTTCAGTCATGGTTATAAGCAGTGGTGTAACGTACACCCTCGCATTGCGCGGGGGTCTAGGGGCCCAAAGCCTGAGTGACACCAAGTAGCAATCTTTTGTAAGATCCAACTTGGGGCCCAAACCTGACTTTGGCTAATATTCTCCGTTACGTTACTGGCCGTAAGCACAGGTGCAAATGGTTATCTTTTCGCCTAAGTATAATATCTCAAGTGGTACGTTATTTATTGAAGTCTACCGCTAAAATAGCAAGTCATCTACATGATTTGTAGCTGTGTGTGTGTGTTACGTTAGAGGTTATAATTTTGAGTATTTGTTGTAATATATTAAAGAAAAATTTAAGAGGAGGATGTAAGGAAAAATTGTACTTTCTTTTCATATGCATTCTCTTGTGTGTTTTTGAGTTTCTATATGCAATGGTTCTTAAACTTTCGATCATTGTGGCCTCCTTTTATGTACAGACGTCACGAACCCCCAAGATTTTGAACACATCTCCCTGACTCCTAGCACATGGTTGAGTGATTTTAATGCAATCGTTATCGTATTGGTACGCTATGAATCCAATACTTAATTTTTGCGCAAGTATTTCTGCAATTTTTTGAAAATATTACGCTGTAGTAATGGCTATGTAGTTACAAACAGAACCCTCCCCAAAAAACCCTGACAATATTCTTGATCAAAATGCAGTGTTCTAGTAGAGTTTTTCCACATTGGGAGCAATTTAGGATCTAGTTTAGGATGGACACATCTTTCAATTTTTTCATGAGACTTTTCAGAGTCTGTACAAGAGGAAAATCTTAACATTATGTGAGAGAACTTCGCGGATCCCCATAAAAGGCACTGTGGACCCCTTGGGAGCCACGGACCACAGTTTAAGAACCGCTGCCCTACTGCAATATATATATATATATATATATTTCAGTAAATTGTGTCTTGTCTCAAAGTTTGTCTCATTATCTTAGGATCAAATGTATACTCCTTCATCCTATCATAATATTCGCGCGTGCTCCTAAGACCTAAAACTCAATATATATTTAGTATATATATATATATTCATTTTATCATATGAAATTAATAATCTCTGATATTTGTGTATAGGAGATGAAACAGAATGTGATACGCAAATAAAAACTAAATCATTAGATTTAAGTACACTCACTTCCACACAAAAGTTAAGCACGGAGAGGAAAATGCTAATTTCCGGAAGCCAATCAGAATTGAAGAGGATGCAATTCGCTACAGAGGTAGATGGAAGTATGCAAATATGTTAGGTAGCAGCCAATCGTGCTTTCATGTCAAGAAATATGCAAAAAGGGCAGTCTTATAAGAAGCCAGCTTTATGAAGGGTTGCAGAAGTTGATTGTAACTGCTGATAGAAGGTGTTTAAAACTTTCGTACAATTTGTTTTCAAGACATACGTGTTTCTACGACTTCCAGAAAACGAATGGAAGATTCTGAGCACTGGCGTGCTGTGGGGCGCATTGAAGCAGGACAGTCGATCACAGATGTTGTTCTTTTCTTCGGCGCTCATCATTCTGTAATTTCATCGTTTATGGAAACAATTCCAAACCACATAGATAGTTGTCCGAAGGCCCATAGGCGGTCGACCAAGGGTTACAAACCCCGCGGAAGATCGATATATTGCTATAGTAGCCAAGCGGAATCGCAGAGCGACCTCCACACGTGTGGCATCTATGGTTACAGCTTCCATTGGTAAGGCTATATCTGCAGCTACTGTACGCCGAAGATTACATATGAATGGACTGTATGTCCGGGTACCTCGAATTTGTGTTCCTCTATCCGTCCTATCAAGAGGGGCACGATTAAAGTGGTGCCGGGAACATGGCAATTGGACTGTGTCTGACTAGGGCAATGTCATGTTTACTGATGAGTCAAGATTTGCTCTGGAGCCAGATGATAAGTGTATAAGGATGTGGCGTAAACAAGGAACACGCAATCAGCCCCAAAACATCACCGAACATCACGTATTCCGAGGCGGAAGCATTATGATGTGGGCAGGGATTTCATTAGGATACCGCACCGACCTGCACATCTTTAAACTGGGTTCTGTGCACGGCTCTCCGGTATCGAGATGAAGTCCTAGAACCCATTGTGAGATTATACGCTGCAGAAGTTGGCCCTACTTTTGTTTTAATGGACGATAACGCACGTCCCCATAGAGCTGACATCGTCGATGACTACCTGGAGAGTGAAGGGATTGCGCGTATGGCATGGCCAGCATATTCGCCCGACCTTAATCCCATTGAAAATCTTTGGGACGCTCTCGGCCGTGCTGTATCTTCACGTTTACTACCTCCAGCCACTCTTATTGAACTGGAAAGTGCTCTGAAAGAAGAATGGTGATTGCTTAATTCTGTGGTGGTTGACCACCTAATTGAAAGCATGGTCAGAAGGTGTAAACTTTGCATACAGATGAGGGGGCATCACATACCCTATTAATGACCTTTTCCCCCCATTTTATGCTGTTTATTTTCGCTTTATACATAATTCTGCTTAAGTCTCCAGTATGACATTATTTGATAACTTACAAAAATTTAATATTGTTTTCATTTCTGTATATAATTATTGATTTTGTTTTATGTATAAATATATATGCTACTTTACTGCCAAATTTTGTGTCAATTAAGGCAGTATATTGTTGATTTTTTTGCATTTTACATCTTCGTGCTTAACTTTTGGAAGTGAGTGTATATTATTCTATATGCGTTTCATAGAATATGATGTTTTAATATTGGATTTATTTAATTTATGTTTATGTCTCGGAAAAAGTATTCCTTAATTATGTCCTATTCATCAACATTGGGCTAAGATAATCTTGTATTGCATACCATGTAAAATTTATATAATACTACTTTATGCCCTTGGACTAAAATGTCAACTTATTCGATGCTTACAAGATTTTCGTATTACTCCAAAGAACAATTTGATTACATTGGCGTAGTATCAGTAAAATTTCTAATTATATAACAACCCTTACATATACTATAAGTTATTTATGTTCACTTTTGCTGTTTTTAAATTTGTTTATTGTATACATCAAGGGTGGGTATTAAGTCGATCGCGATCGGCCGGTAGACCGCCAAGACATTTTGGGGAACCGCCTGAAGATTAGTAGTTAGTAATTATATACCGAAATATCCAAGGTTGGTTGACAGTATGTAGTCTATGTCTTCTACTGTGACTATAAGTAAGATAACTAACTATAGATGAAAATGTTTTATTTTTTAATGTACTTTGAATTGCTTGATTATAAAAGTATCTCATTTAATATTATTATATTTGTGGCTATTATTATTATGTTGCATCTTGCTGCGTCTTTAAACGTGGTTTTAAAAGTGTAATTTGTTTATTTTAATATTACGCGTAGGTGTAAGCACATATTCCGAATTTATTATTGTTATAATAAATATTGTAGACCTTTTTTCATAGCTCACCACACCTACGCCACTGGAAGGACCGTAACACCTTGAAAAAAATTAGAAGTGCCCTGGAAAAGACTGTCCACACCTGGTATACAACGTTCTGGGTCAGTTACATTTCATTTCTTCCAAGTCTTCCTGCATGCGAGAGGAGCATTGAAGTAGTAAAAATAAAATAAAAGTAGGCCTAGCAAAAGCTTTGAAGAATCCCACTCACGCTAGCTTGAGAAAAAGGCGGAACTAGAACCAGCGGTTATTAAAAAATTTGTTTGGAAAACTGTCGAGCGTGTTCTTCATTATTATTATTATTTTTTCTTCGAGGAAAGACGCAGACGAAAACACCATAGGAGGGTCTGAAACGGTTATGTCACTCACAATCAGAATACGATATAATTCTGATGGTAGAACTGGTTTTGCCCTGAAAAGTGCCTGCAGTTCTTTTAATGATTCCAAGAATGATTCGTTTCCTTCTGGCGGTACCCGGAACACAGAAATGATACACTTCGTGGAATTATTTTCCGTGTGTACTTCTTCTCAAGAATCGAGCCAGTTTCTGTTTATTTGATCGCCAAATCCAGTTTCTCCCTCCCCGCTCCAACTATCTCTTTCTTGTCCAGTAACTAACTTGGGACGGTTTTTAATTAGTTGCCTCATTACCATTTTATTGAGGCTCATTAGAATCGAGGAAAAGAACAGCTTTAGGGTTTGTGTTCCGAAGTTTGGATATTTGATGTTGTGGGAAAATACAGAATGAGTGGTAAATAAAAGTGGTTGTAAAGTTCAAAACATTTCTCGGAGGCAATCACGGATTCTACTCTAAATAGCTACAAATTAATCCGAATTTGAAAAAAAAGAAAAGAAAAAGAGAGAGAGAGAGAACTAGAAAGAAGGATGCTAATTTTTGCTCTTTAAAGAATATCTTTCAGTCAAGAATTATTCTTTAAAAAAAAAGAAAAGAAAATCCTTTGGCAGTTGTATCCTTTGAATTTTTGAAATAGAATATATAATTCTAAAATGTCAAAATTATATTTTACCAAAAATGGCGGGAACAAAAGCATTTTTGTCACTGTTTAGAACAAAATGTAACTAAATATGTTTTATTCCACAAACGTTACGCAGTTTTATCCAATTTTGCAACTAAAAATGTATAGAAACTTATTTGCTTGGCTTAAGGTGAATTTTGTAATGCAATTGTCATAAATTTTTATATAACTTAAGATTAAAATGAAAAGAAAAGGATAAAAAAAAATTCAGAACATTTAAATTTTATTTGTACTTTTTGGTATTTCAAGGCCCTTTGTTTGTACTAAGGATATTTAGCAAATGACTTTTTTTAGGTAAAATAATTTTAAAAAATAAAACAAATTTAAGGAGCAATATTATTTTTAATTGGAAAAATTTGAGTTTAATTATTGATTATTTTTAAAAGATGTAACAATATAATTATAATTAATCAATATGATAATTATAAATGTATTCAAGTAACGCTGCCAATTTTTTGTGTGTGATGTCTCACCTGTTAATATATGTGTAAGAAATGTTCCTAACTTGTACACAAACCTTGATCAAAGTTTTTAGCTTAGAGATATGCCTACTTATCAAAACTTTTTTATTATTACCGTGCGTCCTTTTAGAAAATTTGGTAATTATTTGCTCTCGTTATAGAATTATTAGGTGTTATACCCGTTCTTTGCACGGGTGAATTGAAAAATTAAACAATACAGATTGAAGGAAAAAGAAGTTTTTAATGAGTTAATTTTACGTGAATTGCAAATTAAACAAAAAAAAAAAAAAGAAAAAAAGTTTTTGCATATCTCAGCCGAACAACAACAACAACAAAAAAAAAAAACACCTGTTTGTTAAATTTAATTCTGTATGTCTTAGAGCTCTTAAAAAGGATTTTTTAAATCTATAACCATCCCTAACTCTCTTGTAGGCCGATTTTCGAAAACTCCTTCCTAAACTGATCTCTGCTCAGCAAAAGTAGCGCATTGTTACAAATATTGTGTAATGAATGCTTAAAATAGTATAAATAATTTATGTTTGTGTGGAAGTGTAATACGTTAATACTACTTTTTGATGTATTTATTTTATGTTAAAATTGTATAATTAGCTTCACACTCCGCCTGTTCAAGCATTCGCAGCTCCTGGCGTAGACAAAACAAAATGCAAAGTTTTGTTTCACACATAAAAGATAGATATATGTTATCGCGGGCTTATTTGCAGATGGCAGAATTTTTTCGTTCTTTCTTTACAATTATCGTTATATTTTGGACACTTCACACAATATCTTTATAAATTATAGCCTATGTGTTATGATGATGTATAAGCTCTATATCATTGTAAAGTTTCATTAAAATCCATTCAGTGGTTTTTGCATGATTGATTGATTGATTATTAACGTCACACTGTTTAGCTACACGAGGGCTTTTGGCGACGGACCACGTAATTTTGAACTATAGTCAAGTGACGTGGACGACACCTGAGCTGGCAACCCCTTCTCCTAACTACCACACCAACGGGAGGACGTTTCAGCTCTCGACAGATTTAACGTGCATCGCTGCCCTCGCTCTTTAGTGGTACTGGGCTCGAACTCGTGACAAGGCATGCCACGGTCCGATACCTATACCACTCGGCTACCGCGGCCACGTGGTATTTGCGTGAGAGAGTACCAAACATCCACACAAACTTTCACATTTATAATATTAGTAAGGATTATACTTAACACACACACATATTTTAGCCCTTTGTAAGATTTTAAAGATATATTTATATGGCGTAATTATGCATCTTTCTATTTGTCAATCTACCCGTATGAGAATCTTAAAAAGATTATAATACCTTTCGCTCTTTTATATTTCTAAAAAGAAAAATTTCAGTTCGATTCGTCCTGGAGAGGTGATATATCTCCGTCCTCCGACTTCTTTTGGATATTCGAACTTGAAGGTATTTTGCTTTGCCATGATCCCCTAAGAGTCTCAATTTGAAACAAGCAAAATAAACTTCCTTTACAAAATCAGTTACGTTTTTTATTTTATTTTTTTTACTTTTTAACGTGTATTCATCAATTGTCTAGAGAAATAACACAACTTCTTGGAGCCCTGCTCAAGAAAAACAACGCGAGCCCGTTAGCGGTTTGAATGCTGAATGTAAACTGAGTGTGGCTTCACATAACAAACGAGATACAAAATTTAACTTGTTGAGACATGTTCTAATCTGACAGTAGGTTGGTTTGTACTTATTTCTGTACTCCAGAGAAAATGTAGGGGCTGCGGTAGCCCAGTGGTCAAGGTATCGGATCATGGCAGGCATGTCTTGAATTCGAGCCCAGTACCACTAAAGACCCGCTGTGTAGGGCAGCGATGCACGTTAAATCTGTCGAGAGCTGAAACGTCCTCCCGTTGGTGGGATGTGGTAGTTAGGAGAGGGGGTGCCAGCTCAGGTGTCGTCCACGTCACTTGACCATGGTTCAAAATTACGTGGTCCATCGCCAAAAAGCCCTCGTGTTGCTGAACAGTGCGACGTTAATATTCACTCACTCACTCACCCAGAGAAAATGTAGAAAAATGTTCAAGCTACCCAGTAATATTCCTTACCATTCACTATCAGCTAATTAATTACTTATCTGGACATCATCACTGGCCTTCCTCCTTACGCCAAACCTACGTTATCCCCTTTTTTACTCCTGTCTCTCCACCATTCTAATTTTTTTTTCGTTTAGTGTCGTCCTGCTGTAATTAATAAAATTAATGCGAGGAGTCTTGTTTTTAGGGATATTTTTAAAACCAAACAATAAAGTACTGGATTTTTTTTTAAAAAAAGTTCAGTATTAATTGCACTCTAAACAAAACTAAAAACTTGATATAATGGATTTTTTTTTTTTTTTTTTTTTTCTTTCGGTTTTAGTAATTTAAAATCTTTATGAAAAGTTTTAAAGAAAATCCTAGCTTCATTTTGGTTGTAGGCCTTTGTTATTACCTAACATGGAAGAAGATTCATTGGAATTTTTTTTTTCTCGCAAAGAGGGTGGTAGTCCAGAAAATGTTGGGAACCCTTGTGCTTTAGAGCTAATATCATCACAAAAGAATCTTTACTATAGCTTTTTCCATCACCATTCAACAATAACCATTTGGAATATCTTCCTTACCATTTCGGGGATAACCGTTCTTGGAAAGGCGTCTTACGCCCGTATTCACCGCTAACCTAACCCCCATTTGGGGAGGGGGGAAAAGGGTTTCGCCAAAAACGTTATTCACCATCGCAAGTTAATAATTTAGCCCCGGCTCAGGTTAAAAAAATCCGACCCAGCCACCGGTTAGTTTCACCGCACACGCGCAGTAAGCGTTTTTTCAGTTTTTTACTTTTTTCGTGCAAGTTTTGGAAGTATTTTGGGTTGGGATAGATTTTTAGTTTACGATGAATACCATTCAGAAAGTTTCCACTGTACCTCAGTTAGTTTTTTTAAAAAAGACTGGAAACCAGAAAAGTATTTAAAAAGGGTAATTTGTTGAGGTTGGACGAACGAGTTTCAGAGAAGATTCCGACTGACAAAAGAAAGTGTCGAAGAATTGACTCTACGAGTTTCGCAAAATGGTATGTGCATCTGATAATTATTTTTCTTATCAATTTATTTCAAATTAATAGAAATTTTATTAAAGTGATGCTATGTACAAAAGATTTGGAAAACAATTATCTTTCTGTTGGCTGTTTAATATAAATAGCTTGTAACATAAATGACTGTTGAATAGATCAGCAAGAATAATACATTTTATCCATAGATTTATATGTTGTGTGTGTGTGAAAGATTTTTTTATTTCCTAATATTAATTATTTGACTTAAACATTTGTATTCTATGCTTTTGTGGTATTATCTGAAACTTTCCCCTTTCTACAGCTGTTGAAATTTGGTGTCTAGATTTTCGAAGAAATTTTCTGACTACATATGTAAATATTGGATTTTTGCTGATGTTCAAGTTAAAAAAACCCAAAATGTTTAATTCTCCCTTTGGGGATATTCTGATCAATATTTGTTCAAACCTAGGCACTCACTTCATTCTATGTATTATATATATTCGTATTTTAAACAACAATGCAACCGTTTTTTCCCAAAAAACATATCAGTTGTATAAAGACTACCATCTGCTGGGAGATAAAATCTTTTTTGAAATCCTTATTTCATGCATAAAATTTTAAAAACTATTATACAGATAAAGAAAAAAATTCAGAACTATTGATAGTCAGTGAATATATGTATGTAATATTCATTCTTATATATATTATAAATCAGTTCAATATTTTAAAAGCAAAATTTTCCCAGATTATCATATTAAAAAAAAAGTTCACCTTATTTGATTAATAAAATTTACTTCATACATAAAAAAAAATATTTAGAAAATAAAACAAATCCAAAGTAATTTAATAAATAGAAGCTGCTTTCAATGCATTACATGATGGCCAGGAAAAATTGGTTTGTTTATACGGGAAATTGTTTGAAATTTGAAAACTAAAAATGGACAATTCACATCTTTTTTTTTTAAATAAAAACAAGTAGATTGATTTACATACATTCCAATTAAAGTGCAAAAGTTTTGTAAAGCTAACATTTTTTTAAGAAACTAAAATTGCTTGGGACTAAGATGATAGCATCAGTAAAAAATGTAAACGCATATTTATAATTTCAACTAAACTTGCTTATTTAGTTAGATAAAACAAAATCTGACATTAGTAACTTTTTAATAGTTATTTAAATTATATTTTGTTTCAGGTATAATAAATTGCTGTGGGCCCAAAAACACATAATGAAGTATTACCCTCAAAAGAGTTTTCGTCCTATCAGTTGGTTTAAACTATCACTTGGGGTCCCATCAATAATTGTTGCTTGTTTTGTTCTCCCAAATTTATGTATGTGTCTAGGTCAAAATATTCTGTAATTTAATTATGTGTCAAGACTTTGTAAACTTTCAATGTAAAAAAAATTTTTTACGAATAACTTGTATCATATTTAATGTTTACATTTAAAAATTGTGTAATATTTTTTCATCATGTTGCATGAATTATATATATTCTTATTTTCAAATTTTACAAAAACTATAAAATTATAGATGTAATATTCTAATACTGAACATAATTTTAAAAATTTCAAAGAAAAAATGAAATAAATGATTTAAAAAATTTTGAGAATATACTTCAGAAAAATTGTATTCATTTCAAAAAAAAATGTTTGCTTTTTTTACGGACATTATGAAACAGAATGAGATGAAAGTATCCCCTATTATTTTATATTTTTCTCAAGAAAAAATTTGGAGTCAAAAAAACATTTTAATACAATCCAACTGTGACAAAATTTGAATGTATTTCTTTTATATTCCCTTTTGGGAGACTCAAATCCTCATTTTATGACAATTGAATAAATTTTATTATAGTGTTTGTTTTTTTCCATATTCTATAAAAACTGGAGAGAATTTGGTTTAACAATATTACATCACTTTGATTTTCCAAAGGAAACGTAAAATTTTTTTGAAATACAAGCATTCACTATCTTCATCCAATTTGATTTATAATAAGCTGTTTAAGTTTTAAATATCACTTTTTCTAAAGTATTCATATCATATACAAGAGAAAAAAGATCCATGTGAAGCAGCGTATTAAAATCAATGAAAATGTACATAATTTGTTGTTGTTTCTATTTCAAAAAACATATAGGAAAACAAAGAAATTAATGATAAAATGTAAACACTACTGTAATGGAGCGAAAACAAGTTTAAAAGGATTTTGAAGTTTTAGAGCCAGTTAGTTTTGAAACTAGGCGGGGAAAAGCATTTCAGAATCATCTGTTTAAAAAAGGGAAGGGGGGGCACTTTTTCATATGATTTAAAAATTTTCATAACAATACTTCAGCAAATCAAAGAAATCAGCAAAGTATCCTCTATTTTTTTGGGCAAAAAAAGCAAAATTGAAGCAAAAGTTCCCCTTTAAAATTAGATTTTTTTTTTTTGTTTGAAGTTCATCAAATATATTATAATTTGAAAATATAAATAAAACACATTATAAAAAACTAGACTTTTTGGGACTCACAAACATTTTATAGATATATATGTGAGAAAAAGATGCTTCATCAACTCATATACTGAACAGCTAAATTTAAAAAGGTGTTTTCATAGTTACACACAAGAAAATAATGATTTGAGATTATTTTTTTAGTAAGAACCATGCTGATATTTCCTTAATACAACACAGTTTTAACTTATTTCAAATTGTAATATTTAAATTTTTATCATTTAATATACCCCGAGGGGACCAACCACCTGCAGATCCCAGGAATTTTAGTATTACAATTGTGCTGGCAATTTAACACCGAAACTTTGAAGCAAGGACCGTTTTTTGGCTGATTTTGTCAAATGAAATGCGCCCCAAATTATTTCTCTAATTAATTTTTTTTTGTTTTTTTAAATGAAAAAATCACAACAAATTTTTTTAATAAAAATTATTTATTCTATGTTTAAAATTTTGATTTTGAAAAAAAATTTGGGGCCATCTTTTAAGTGAAAAATTTCTCCTGAACTAGTTTTAGAGCTTCTTTCTTCCAGCTCTATTATTTTTTTGAATTGCTGATGCTCAACTTTTAGCGGGCAGCAGATGAGCTGTTGGTTTTTTCATGTTTTCTAACACGTTAAGGTGTCCTGAGAGTTCTGGCTGTCTTTGGGGTTGCATTTTTTTTGGTTGATCTGTTGTGATTTTTTCTTTATTCCTGCAACTTGTAATCTGTTAAATAAAAATTTCATGTTTAATAGGCAAACTAGTTCTTAAATCAGAAAAACTATGAATATCTACTTAGTCAAATAAAAAAATTCTTTTGTTTCAGATAAGTAATACCTATTTTCACAAAAATTAAATACCTGATTAAAAAATTAAAAATTTATTTTAAACTACTAAGCACTTGATGGATTTAAAAATAAATGATTGCTTGGATCAAAGTTATTATGGAAAAAACAAAAATAATTTCTTTTTTAAAAAAAAATATTTTTTTAAAAAAAGTTTTTTTTTTTTATACAAATTATAAACTTTTTTCACATGATGATTACCATTGAAAAGAAAAATATAGTTCACCCCAAAAAACCCGAAAAAGTTTTAAAGTTTTATCTTTTGGTACCAACAGGTAACCCCAAATAAAAATATTTTTATCTAATCTATTTGTCGGGTTTTGATAAACTTTATGCTAAAAGCATTTGAATAATCAAACGGAAAACGAAGTTTAAAGCTGAAATATTTTTTAGATTCCATTTGAAAGAAAAATTATAACTTTTAGTATAGGTAGAAGAAAAATTTTTTTTCTTTACCTTTACTGGGCCAGTTTAAAAAATCTACAGCAAACTTTTTAATATTTTTTTTTGTTACATAATACTATTTAGTGGGTAGTTTAAAAAAAAACTTTAAACATTTCAAAACGGTATTTTAATTTTTAAGAACAAATATCTTTCTCTGTAGTGAGACAGTTCCCCGGGGGGTGGGATTTAAAAACAGCTTTTAATTTTTTATTGACTAAGATTTAATTAAAAAATTTAAAAACTAAAAAAAATTTACTTATTGAAATTTCGGTTTTGGTACTGTCGCTGTCGAATGGGATAGACATTGGGAAAAAGTATCAGCCCAAATACCTCATTTTAAAGTCCGTCTATTCCATTTCTTTGATATTTACCACACCCGTCTTTCCATCTTTTTTGACGAAGAACGCTGGGTTTTTTTTTTTAAATTTAAAAAACATTGATGGATTTGTCGGGCCCTTCATGGATTCATCACCCATCATATCAGTCTCATTATATTCCGTGGTATTTCACTATACGCTTCTTTTTTTTTTTTTCAAACAACTATACGCATTTGTTTCTTTGTTTTTTTATAACATTCAAGTGTTCCTTTTCTAAATTGTGTAAAATAAACTTTTGGGAAATATTCATTTTGAAAAAAAAAACATTGAAAAAAAAGTATGCCACTCTTCTGTTCCGATCGAAACAAATATTCCCCAAATCACGGGGTTTACTTCGACCAATGGGAATCGACCAGTTAAGAAACCCAATCAAGTAACTGGAGGTCGAAAAAAAGCTGTGAAATTTAAGTTCTAACCGGCGTTTTTTAACGTTTCCCGTTACTTAACTCCAGGTTTTACCCCTGGGTCGGTTGCGGGGAATACCACCGTTAGAGGTACAATACATTTCTACCCCACTTCCTTCCAGACTGTCGTACGGACCAGTCTGGCCCCTGTACCCTCCATCTGTTATCTAACAGATCTTTTGTTCCTCAAAGGACATATACTGTGAAATACGCTTAACGCGAAAACGCTTAAGACGAAATATTGGTTAACACGAAATAATACAACGGTCCCGACAAACCATTATGTATTTTCATGCATTTTTTTTCTCTTAACAAGAATTGAAAATCACTTAACACGAAAAGATTTTCCTTCTGGAAATGAACAAAATACATAAACACCAGCCGTATTAGACTGCCCTTCTTTATCATCGGAAGAATTCGTTGTAGTAGATGACGATAGACGATAATGAGTATACAGCCCAATTATATATAAATATATATATGAAATACTTCTTTAATATTTCTGGAGAGTGGTAATGACAACTATAATGTCGTGGCGAGTGGATGGTACTAAATCGAAATGACAGGTCGGGGCCAGTGGAAGGGATTTCTTAATATTGGATCCATTTTTAATTATTGTTGATGTCGCTTACTGATGAGATTGACGAAGCAGTCTTGAAAGTTAATCCAATTTATTGCACATCACATAGACATATTAAAAACATAAAGCATAGACGACGATACACCGAACAAAGGAACTACGACACCGACTACATGATTAAAACACAGACAGAAGAGAGTGGGATTTCCAATGATCTCGGTATTTATACCCAGATGGACATCACATGATGGGGGATGGGGGATGGATGTAGTTCCAGAAGTCCCCATTAAGCGGAAAATAAAAAAACGATCCGTTAAAATATAATCCGTTAAAATAATTAAACGAATGTCCTGAGGGACTGGACCATAAGTAAATCAAGAACTATGAAAGGTTAAATTACTGGGAATTATTACACACACACACAAACACCCACACACACACACATATATATGGCTGACAAAGATATTTTGGAGTTGGTTCAAAGTTAAAAAATATCATTGATGTAGATTCCGACGATGAAAATGAAATGAATAATGCAGCTCTTGTTCCCGCGTCATCTGAAAAAATAAACGTCATGAAAGGTATGCGCGGTTATTTAGACGCAGATTCCGATGGTTAAATGAATAACAAAATGGACGACATGGAGCAATTTGGTGACAATTTGAAGCTAAAAGACAATGCAAAGAAAAATATCAGATTATTTCTCACAAACTCAAAGTTTTTTCTCAAAAAGTATGAAATTTTGTATTAAATTTTTTTAAGTTCTTCGGAACGTTTTTGTTTCATTTATTTTTATTCAATACATGTACATATACATAGCTACGCAAATAAAACAATCTCTAATGAATTTAATTTTGTTGGCATATGGGTTTTTTGCAATATCCATAAACACGAAATTCTTTTAACATGAAAAAATACTTCAACCTTCCTCAGTTTCGTGTTAAGCTGTACTTGTATTTGAATATGACGTCCTACAACCCGCTTGGAGACTGACTTGGGGACTTGAAGACCAAGTTCCATAGACTCATGGTATAACTATTCCCGCCACCCAGCTGAGAATCAACTTCTTTGTGAAAATAATCATCCCTCGAGCATTTTGAAAGTCATTGCCTGGTCCCGCCTGGCACCTCCCCCGCAACCTTTGACCCACGAGGGCCCCTTTTCGAGCCACTAGCAGGATGTAAGTAGATGCTAAGAGGCCGACCGCTGATCCCTGGAGCAGAGAGAACCAGATGCTTTGAAACTTTCGAAGAGAGCGGTCCCCGAAGAGAATTCCTCTCTCACAAACCACATCATTTGAACTCTAATAATCTTTTAATAACTTCAATATATAATCTGCAAATAATAGCTGTGACATAAATAAACTAAATGTTTAAATTAATCAATACCACACTACCGTTATTTATCTCAAACGTCACAATGGGAATTATCTACTTCGTTACTACCTTTGTAATACATGCATGAATTCAGGAATTTTCCCACCACTGAAGTGGTTTGTTAACTATACGAAAGGAAAAGAAAGAAAAAAAATGCATTTTCTGAGAAAAAGTATATATCTTTGCATTCTATTGACAAGTGTTGATTTATGATCAGATTGGCAGGTTTTGAGTAGGAAACTGCAGATATCCAAGCATCTTTTGGGGCAAACTACCATTTATGACATAAAACTACCTGTAGAAATACTATTCGGCCCACAGCATATTTTAAAACAGCCGAATAAAAATGTTTATTATAAATATATTAAAAATGCATTAAAAGGAATGTTTTATTTTTCACATGTGCGGATGCATTGAGAACGTGGAATATTACTGTGGTATATGTAAAATAACCTTGAGACCATTTATTTATTAGAAATTGACTCACAAAAATGTTTCATGCACACAAAAAAGGATTTTCTATTTTCTCTAATGAAGTGCGCATAAAACTTCTGAGTCAGAATTGTAATGATTTGCTTTGTATTTAACGTTTTAAAACGTTTTAAGTACCCATAAGAAATGCAGTTACAACTTAATTCATCATATTTGTATTAAATTATCTTTAAAATATACTGTATTTATATATATAATCCATTGCTTTAATATATTGAATTATATTAAAGAAATTTATCTTTTTCTTTTTTTTAATATTTCACCCCCTTAACCATTCCTCTACTGTCTTTATATGCTTAGAGTATGGGTTCTTAATCTGGGAAGAGGGACGAGGATACACTTTTCAGGAAAGTGAAAAAATTCAAGCGAAAATAAATGAAATTATATTCAAAGATGCAAATGATGCACTCCTATTTCTTCGAACATTGAAATAAGCTAAGAGAAAATGACTAGTCTAAACAGTAACGCAATGTACATCCCTAGCCCAGGATTCTAGAGGGCCCAAAGCCTGACTGCGTCCAAGCACCCAACCTTAGTAGAATTCAACTTGGGGGCCGAAAACCTGACTTTGTAGGAAAGGGGCAAATGTTCTCCGTTACGCCACTGAATCAGTGAACTGAAATAAACTCAGTGCAACTGAATGGCACAAAAAATGTGTGAAAGTCTAGGTTTCAATACTGTTTCTTATGATGCAGTAAAAGTTTGGTTTCGAAAGTGTAAAGGTGGGAATTTCGACATTGAAATGAAACACGTTCTAGCTGCCCTATTGAGGTTGATTGTGACCAGTTAAAGCAAATCATTGATGAACACAGAAATGTTTCAACACAAACTATTGCATTAGAGTTTGACGTTTGTTAAAGAACAATAAATCCAAGAGAAAAGTGGCCTGTTTGGCTCTGCTCAGAGATCAAAGGAAAGAACATTCTGGGCAGAATTTTGACCTGAGATGAAAAATGGATGTACTACAACAATACAAGGCGTGAAGGAAGCTAACCGACTCCCGGGTAATCAGTAGGTTCGGTTGCAAGACGAACGCTAAATAACAAGAAGCACCTTCTTTTTATTTAGCGTTCTCTGTATCTGGTGGGATTGTCGTGGAATTATCTCTAAAGAGTACTCAGTGAAATGGTAATAGAAGTTAGCGATGCCATTCGCAAAAAATGTAAAAAATAGTTCAGAAGGAAGGTTGTTCTCTTTCAACAAGACAACACCCAGCCACATGTTAGTGCGATGACCAGCTGGACGCTCTACACTCTGAAGTGGGGTTTGATGCAACATCCATCGTACAGGCCAGACATAGCGCCTTCGTATAACTATCCGTTTTTAGATTTGCAGCTGCATCTTGAGAACACAATCTTCCATTTAAATGACTAAGTCATAAATGAGGTCATTCGTTCTCTGGACTCGTGCACACCACAGTTTTTCACAGAAGGGATTGAAAAGTTACAAAAACACTGGCAGACGATTGTAGATTTAAATGAAGATCACTATCCTCATTAGCGCTGTTGATTTTGTATGTATTTATCATTTTACAAGAATTTTTATTTTTTGGCGGAAAACTTTTTACTCAACCTAATTTACTTTATAAATGGCAAAAAATATCGATTTTTTTATTGCATTTTCTTGTGGCTTATATCTTTGGGAAGCTTGCTACCAAACTCCAGATCTGATAACCAATTAGTTTTTAAGATCTTTGAAGAGTTTTCTGAACTTATAGATTTTGGTTTCGGTTTCCTTTTAAAGCATTGTTCCATTCTTAAATCAAATTAATTAAAAATAGATTTGAGCAAAATCACCTTTTTCAGTATGAAGTGGTTATTAACTTCAACTTTCATTACAAAAATTATTTCTGTATGATTATGTCTTGAGTTTTTTGAGTTATCATAGCTACTTAATTAAGATTGATTTACAGGGCCAATCTGTATGTAACTTAGAAGCTTTTTAATCAATTTCTTTTGTTAAGAAAATGCTACGGCCAAGGAAATAAAGTGAAGGGAAACGGTAGTTATTTTTAAAAATCTCGTAGGTGGTCTTAGGGAAATTTCTGATGCTTGACAGTTGTTGAGACAGACACGAGCGAGCTATTAAAATATTCTTTTTTTAAGAATAGAAAATAAAACTACCACAACACAGTGTTTGGAATAGGTAATCGTAATTAAGATTTATAGAGAAAATAAAATTTAAATTTTGATTAATATTAAGTGAGATTGTTACACACACATGCATATATAGCCTAAAAATTACTCTATAAAAATTCTTACCATAAAAATATATTCTTTCTCAAATTTTACCATGGAAAAATTTCAGTTTAATAATAAATCTACAGTACAATAAGAAATAAGTTAATTTCATTTAATGTGTTTTGCGTATTATTTCTTAATAAAATATTGTCATTAATTCAATATTTTTTTATTAATTATCTGTCAAAATCTCCAGTTATGAAAGTTTTATCTCGCTCTATTGTAATATTACTTAGTAACACTCTAAGCCATTAAAAAATAAATCATTAAAATTGTTTTAAATACTGAATAGAATTTTTCGTTCTTTTGTAAAATTACGACAGAAAATAGTTTAATGATGATTATGGAATTAACTCAAATAAATACTGTTTTCATGCTCATATAAAATAGAAAAATTCAGAATTTCTTAGAATTATCGAAATTTAATTACGGAAAACAAATGATTTTTGAATTTATTTTTTAATAAAAATAAGTATAACAATAGAATACAAATCTCTCTTTGGAGTTCTTTTTTTTTCATTACTGATTTATCGGTCTTTCAACCGTTTGTTAATTTGACAAAACATGAAAATTTTATTTTGTTTTAATTAATCACCACACAGAAATTGAATAATTTCTTAAATTTTAAATAATGAAGATATTTGAATACAATTGAAGAATATTTTACGAATAAATTAAATGGGCGCATATATATACAGTGGTGCCCAAAATTATGAACACTTTCTAAAACTGTTATGTTTTTTTAAGTTTGTATGCTTATAGAAAATTTTATGTCGCACACACTGCAAAGCCTTTTATATCGTTTTAAAGAGAATTTAATACTAAATTCAACACAAAAACAAAATTCAAATATTTGCAACGCAAAAAAATTATGCTGCAATAACTGTCGATAAACATTAGATACTGGTTTTAGCAGTGAGTTATCAAAGCTTCGTGAGGTTGCCTTTATTCTTTATTGCAGCTTCACGACGATATTTCATTGAGCTGACAATAATTTTAAGCTCTTCCTTCGTTATTACATGATACCAGGAAATAATTATATCCTCAATTAGTTCTTTTTTATTTCATGGGTACCTCATTCGGATACGAGTCCAAAAGATGTCACAAGTTTTTGATAAGATTGAGGTCGGGACAGTTTACTGTCCAGGACAACAATGATATTTAGTCAAGAAGCAATGACATAAAAAAAGAGTACATTGGACACATGTGGGACGAGATAGTGGTATTTCCTATAATAAAATTACATAACAGGTAACAGACTACATCTGGAGATTGAAAGTTTTGTTTAAGATGTCAGGAGACAAATTTAATAAAAAAAAAAGCAGGAAAATGCCAAAACACCGTATTTGTTGATGACAGAAGATTAAAAATACTATGTTTCAGAGATAAAAGAATTTCATGGACATCCATCAGAAGTGATCTGAATGATGCTGGTGTTTCGGCCAGTTCAAAAACAATCAAGAGTATATTAGCAGATGTAAGACTAAAAGGTAGAATTCCACGAAAAAAGCCGTAACTCAGTTTACAGCAGCGATAAAAGAGGCTAACTACAGTGGGCAATGGAAAACATTATTTGGACAAATGATTATTGATCACAAGTCAGATGGAGGGACGAAATTAAAATATCGTTTTTCGGTAGAGATAGCCTAAAATATAAGTAAGACGTAGAATAGCAAAAATGCTACATCCTGACTGCATCCTGGCAACTGTGAAGTACCCACATATTTTTATCATTTAGTCATGCATATCAACAGATGGTATCGGTCGCCTTCATATCATCTATAGAATACTGAATGTCATGAAATTCATTGACACCATTCTAGAACCCAAACTTCTGCCTTCCCTCAGGTATCTATTTATCAACAATGCTTCCTTTATTTTTCACCAAGATTCTGTTGCTTGACAAACAGTAAAGTAGTTCAAAGACTGGTATCGTTCTAAGATCATTGAGTTGTTGTCCTAGCCAGGAAACAGTCCTGACCTCGATCCTATCGAAAACTTGTAACACCGTTTGAATACTCTTGTCCGAATGAGGTAGGTACCCATGAAATAAAGAAGTAATTGAGGATATAATTGTTTCCTGGTATCATGTAATAACGAAGGAAGAGCTTTAAACTATTTTCAACTCAATGAAACATCGATGTGAGGCTGTAATAAAGAATAAAGGCAATCTCACTAAGGTCTGATAACTCACTGCTAATACCAGTATCTAATGTATATCGACAGTTATTGCAGCATAACCTGATTTGCGTTGCAAATATTTGAATTTTGTGTTGAACTCAGTATTAAATTCCTTTTAAAATGATATAAAATACTTTGAAGTTTGTGCAACGTAAAAATTTTTATAAGTATACAAACTTAAAAAAAAAAAACAGTTTAAAAAAGTGTCCACAATTTTGGCCACCACTGTATATGTATATATATACATATATGTAAGGATTTTTAAATTAGATCTAAAACAAAACCCCTTATTTATCATTTAACTTTTATTTTCCGTACATATTCGAGTCTTAAATTAAACACCAAGTTATTTCTCAGAAACGATATTCCAGAAATAACACTTTTAATTCCAGCTCATTTATCTTTTGTAGTCTCCATATGTCACCCTTCGCTTTCAAATCGAAAACATAAAATAAAAAGCGTTATTTAACAGTTCTGGACATAAGTATCCAACCCAATTAAAATCTTAACTTGGCGTCCGTTTTCTCTCAGCGAAAGATGTGTCGACTGCTCGCTGAATAAGCTTTTTTTTTTCACAAAGTTCTTGATGCTGACTTTGAAACATCATATATATATATACTAAACTCCCCCCTCCCAATCCTTCACGTGTTAGTTGGGGTAAAACCTACCAGAACAACTCAACCCACCTCCCGCATAAGGACTTCGACTCCGGCGAACTTACGAAGAACCACGTGAACGAACGGCGCACTGGCTCCAGATCAACGCTGAAAATAGGACTCGTTTTGTCATGGCTTGTAGTACCAACTGCTGTGTAGAATATTGAAATAAAATATAATATGATAAACCGCGGCACGCGCATTTCTCCGGTCATTCTAAGAATTACTCCAATTAATAATATATATATGATAAAACCTTTTTGATTTCAATAAGTGTTCGTTCTTCTTTTTCGAGAATTTTCTTTTATTTTTTTTTTTCCTTCTTAATATTATATATGTAGTATCCATCCACGCCAGTTTAGCGTAGCATCGTCTCTTAACTGAAACAACCATTGTTGCCAGTAACTGTGACTAACTGTTTCCGGCAGACATGTTAAATAAAATGGAGGCTAAACGGGGTGCAGGGAGGATAGACATTTCGCTAGCTGATGTAAAGTGCATCCACCACCCTCCTTTTTATTCATCTTATTTTAGTATTTGTGCCGTCACCTTTTTTAATTAATTAAATGTTTCCATATTAACAATGCCTTTGATGTCATTTCCAACCTGAGATAAGGTGTGAACCCTCACCTCTTATATATATATAATATTAAGAAGAAAAAAAAAAGAACAAAAGAAAAATCTCGAAAGAGAAGAATGACCTTTTATTGAAACTAAAAAGGTTTCTAGAATAATTCTGAGACAGAAAACTGTTATTGTTTATTTTCAACATTCAATTGTTTGAACAAGGACAATGTTAACTCCTTATTTGGATGTATGTGATGTGGTTCCCTTGGTTATATTTACATGAGATTAAAGTAAAGTGTCGTACAGAGCAATGCTATGCAGCCGACCACTAATCTGGACATCTCTCCCCCGCTGGGAATGTGAAAAGGGAAAATAGAGACACTGAGTATTGATTGCTGACGGGCAGACGAGCAGAATCCTTTCCCGGAACGGCTTGCTCTCAGGTGACCCTTCCCCGAAGAGAGTGTAGAACCCTTCTCTTCACCCTTCCTGACAGTGGTGCACACAGGAATTTTTCCAGGGGCGGGGGGGGGGTACAGTGTCGAAAGTCCACCATTCTCGAATCACGCTCCAACATTTTCTTATGATTCAGTCAATTTTTGGGAACAAAAAACAGTAAAAAATAAATGACTGAATAAATAATTAGCATTACTTAATAAAGTTAATTATTAATAACAAATACTTAACTACATTTTACGTACTATATACATAAGATTATAATCAATCGAAAAAAATATCGTGGGCTACGGGAGGCAGGTTCCGAACCCAAACCTCCCCCCTCCTTTCCTTGTGTACGCCATTGCTTCATGATGGTAACAAAGCAGTTAAATAAATAAAAGCAAAATTTAAAATCGAGAAATAAATGTTCAGTTTGAAAAATCAAGAAAAATTTTACAATTAAGAAGAAAAAGTAAGCACTTTTTTTGTGCGAGATTTTTTTAAATTTTATTTCTAGCAGCAACACTTGATGAATACATCATTCGCTGGAGTGGAAACACTCCGCGCAAGCACACAAGGAGTAAAAACAAATAAGAAACAATAAATCAAAGAATCAAAAAACAGAAGCATAAACATTAAAGCAAAATATTTATTTGTGTTAAATACGATCAGTATCGTCTTTTTTTCAGTCTGCTTTTCTTTTACGTACGTCTATTTCTTTTACCAATAGAAGGGAGAAAATTTCAGTTTTCTCTATTTTATAATTTTGATTTCGACAGACGGGATCCTTAAAACCTTATACACGTACATTTTTGGTGCAACTTTAGAGCCCAAATTTTCAACCAATCTGAGGGTGAAGGGTTGCCGTAAACAAAATGCCATTCTCTGACGTCAGCCGCGCTCTGTCCCCACATTGAAAAATTACTCGCCAATTTTTCTGCTTCGGAAAACGAACACCCAAAATTATTTCTTTTATTTCGCTCGCACTTTTTTTGATGGGCGTAAGTAGAAATGAAGCGCCATTCTGCTTAAAATATTATACACCATTAAAATATTATACGCGATATCTGATGCGTTTGACGAGACCGAAGCCTCTCTCTTGTTTATAACGTAGGGCACCGAAGAACCCCACTGGCTGGAATTTCAAGCAACTTTTGTTTGGAACAACTTGTTCAGCTCACTAGAAAAAAGTTGTTCGTAGCCGTTGCTATGGAAACTGAGTAAAAATTGCACGAATTGGACGAAAAATTGCTCGCGCGAAACGTGTAAGTGTGATAAGGCCTTTAAAGTATCCGACTACGTTCGGAACCGTGATTTTGCAAAAGCGTATAAATGGATAATATTTATGATATTTAGTGTTACTTATACTAGAAAATGTATATAAAATTGTTTTAAGAATAGTATTACAATGAAAAATTATTTAAGTATAATATTTGACAAAAAATGGCAAAATATTATTATAATAGAAGCATTTTTCACAAAAGGAGAATATTTTGAATAAAGGTTATTCTAAGCTCATTTTTTGCCAAAATATTGTATTTAAATAATTTTTTTTTGTCAAAATGTCCTTAAAACAATTTTATACAGTATTATAATCTAAGTGACACTAAATATCATGAAAATTATCCATTTATGCGCTTTTTTAAAATCACGGTTCCGAACGTAGTCGGATACCTTAAAAGGTCCTACCGGATTGAAAGTAACTACAAGTTTTAGATAAAATACCCTCTACTTAATAAGTTAAACTCGAAGTCAATGGTGATCACAGACCTTTCTAAGGGGAGGGTGCATTCTAAAAAACGTGACGTCGAAAGCGCTGAGGGGTATTCTCTACGGCAGAGCTGGGGTACCTTTTTTCCTTTAGAGCAGTGATTCCCAAAGTGGTCTATATGGACCCCCAGGAGTCTATGAAGACCTGAAAGGGGTCCACGTCAGTGAAAAAATAATTTTGGGGTCCATGAGGTGCAAATAGGGGTCTACGATAGCCTAAACCAAATCATGACTTTAATTTTAAAAGAAAATTTAATCAAGTGCAAACCACAGATTTACCTATTTAGCAGCTTTATTTACAAATTTACTAGTTAATTAGCTGTTACAAGGTGACAACATAAATTTCATTAAAAAAGGACCATCATTTCAATGTTTCTTGCCAGAATCAAGCTAAAGGAATATAAAAATGGACGTCGTGAATTTTAACAGTTTCTCAATTTGTCACAGACAATCTACCAGAAACCTATGTTCAACATTTAAATGCCCTTGATTCAGGTTTTGAAACTTGATTTGAGATTGCTTTGACTATGGTAATATCATTGTAATTTATGCAGTCACATTAAAAAAAAAATTTCTGATTGCAAAAGGAACTGATTTTAATAGCCCTAACAAAGATCTTAAAGTAAAGTTAAGAAACGAATGTCCGCAATTTTTTGGCTTTAAAAAAATATATATACCTGTTATTTATCCCAAATTATGGAGCATCTCAAGAAAGTTTTTAATTGCTCTATTATTTTATCTAACAATTGTTTCATATATTAATTAAATTTTAATTTAATTAATTTGCATATATTTCTTTTAAGTTTTAAACAATCTACTTAACTACTATATCAACGGTCAAAAAACATTTAAGTTGATAAATTTGTAAAAATTTAATATTGGGTAAGTAGGGCTCCACACAGAACCGAAAAACATTGCGAGGGGTCTATGAGACAAAAAAGTTTGGGAACCTTTGCTTTAGAGGACAACATGTAAATTAGGTAGTAATAAAGAAGACCGCATAGGTTGATATACCTATAAATGCAGTTTTTATGAAATTATTATGGTTTTTGTATAGCTTTAACAACTCGATGCATTATATAGAAATATTATTAAAAAAAATCCTTATTTATTTATTATTTGACATAAAAAATTACAATATAAAATATTTTTGTATTCACATAAGTGTGAAGTTTTGTTATAATGTTAAATTCATAGGTACCGCTGTCATTTATTGTATTTCACTGTTGGTATTTTTATTTATGTAAGCGTATATATATGTATATATCCAGATTTTTAAAATTTAATAAACAACTACATTTTTAATTACCACTTCACTCCAAATAAAAATAACAAAGAAGTATTTTTCAATAATTTTAACATTATAAAGAAACACAATAGAAAAATAAGAGCATTAAATTTTAAATAACTGAATTAGCAACAATTCCTAACATAATTTTAAGATCCGATGGAACATACATGCATACATTTGCGCCGTTTTTTATTTAATTCAATTTATATGACAAATGTTGTAATCTACATAATTAAATATTAATGAATACAAATGCTAGCTTTTTTGAGAAGAGCACACTAGAAATTTACGGAGGCCGCGGGTTCCCCATCTCTGCTTAATGGTAAAAATTAAAAATTTGTTTGTCTACGGGGGGCTTGATCCTCCCCTCGTGCTCTTGTGTACGCCACTGCTACAAGTCCACGGCTCACATGTGGTCAAACATAAATAACCCGGCTGCCCAATCGACATAAGAGAGTATAGGAAAAAAATTAATAAGTATCGTAGCTTGATTTCTTAAGATTTTGAATTATCTATAATTATTAAAAAGACTGACAAAACTATTCACCAACGAGCTATTATTAGTTTTGCGTTTGTAATGACTTCAAACAGTTCTGGTTAAACTATTTATTATACAGTATGAAAATCATAAGAAATTGTTTCATTACAATTTAATGGTAAAATGGGTCCGCAGATTAAGAGTCTCTTTCGCTGCAATGTCTTATATCACTAGCATAAAATTACCTAAAATGATCCTTTAGAGAAAAGTCTCATAGATATGATGTGCCAATGGAAACACATATAAACAGTTCTCCGTTCGCTCTCGGTAATTCCACCCCCGGGAGTTCGGTTAACCCCCCTGGCTTTTATCTCCGCCGGGGTTGCTGATTGGGGAAACCCCTTCCCCCCCCCTGAAGTCCCCCCAATTCGGGACCCAGGTATCGCGGAATCTCAAGTCTATCGCTAACGAGAGGCCCCCTTATCGGTTTCCCTCCCCAAACCAAATCTTTTTTTTCGTAAAATTATCTCGTTCCCTTTAAAAACCTTCGTTTCTCACGGTCATTTTACCGTCTATCCCCTTTGATCCCCTTGAAAATTTCGGCCGCTTATAGGGGCCTGTTTTAGGGGCGCGATAGTTCTGTCCTGCAGACGCACTGTCGCCCCAGATTCGTGATAACCCGAAAGCACGTTGTACCGGTGTCTATTTTAACTTTCGGACTGGCATGGGAAAAAAAAAAGGTTGGGAAATTTTTGACCACCCATTTTTCGAAAAACCCTTTTCCCCAGAATTTGGGGGAAAGGCCGGGAAATTTTTCCCCCCGTTTTTCGGAGTCCCCCTTAGAATTAGGGGAAATTTGATCGGGGACATCACACGTTGAATCGATGCATCATTTTCTCCACATATATAGCAACAGATAGCGAAATAATAAACATCCTCATTGCCAGGGACCCAAAAACTTTTTTAGCTGTGGTGTATCAAAACCCAAACTACCAATAGGATTTGGGATACCACACAGCAGGAATTATTTGAAGCAATTCAACTCCCACGGCAATGCAAGCAGAATAGGGAACATTGTTGTTGTTACTAATGCCACCTGTTCGACATGAGCCAGATCGAGGACCACGAAATTCATCATGGCAAAGGGCTAGATTGTAAACCTGTCGGGCCGGTAGCCTTTGGGGACCATGCAGTTAACAGTTGTTTTTCCCCGTTTTATACCAATTTTGAGAGAAAACAACCCGGGGGGCGGTCAGGGGTCTCCCATTTCTCTTCAACTTCTACCAACCTCACGAGAGGACTTGCGGCTTGACGGCTATTTAGAGTATACCTATCCCGCAAAAGGCACATACATATTTTTTGGGACCATAGAAATAAGTTTTTGTGAGATGGTTGGTCAGTTGCTCAAAAATGTCACGATAACCAGATATGCATGATCGAAGCTCTTTTTGAGATTTCCTACTCCTTCCGGAATTGGTATCTATTTTAAGAAAATGCTTTTCCAATTTGTTGGAATGCTGTATCCCTGCATATATTTTTCCGCTCCCCGGGCAATCCGGTTTTTTCTCGTCCGTCTTCATAACCCATCAAATTATTAATAATACTGTCATTGTTTTTGTCTTTCAGTCAAGCGCAGGCTGCAGGAGAGTTAGAGAAAAACAACTGAAAAAAATTATCAAGGGGACCGTTTATAACAAAAAGAACCGGGGCGTCTTGAAGTTTTCCCACATTTCAATTTGGGGAAATAAACCCCCATCAAGGGGAAAAACTCTAGGGGGCCCAAGGCCTGACTAACGCTAAATACGTTTTACCCAATTTATAAAAAAATTAAAGGCAAAAAACTGACTTTTGGGGGCTAAATTTTTCCGTTACGCCACTGGTAAATAGAAAAAAAATTACAGTGGCGCCAAAGCTATTGAAATTCATATACCGCATAAAAAAAGATCACACAGAAAAATCGCATAAAAAAGGACCGCACAAAAGAGGTTCTAATGTATATCACATTGATGTTGAAAAAAAAAAGCATAGATTTGTATTAATTTTTTTAATATTTTATGTTAAAGATAATTCATCGCATTCGGATCCTTGCATTCAGAGTATCTCTTAATTGAAACCATGTCGTAGTAAAACTAAACAAAAAATTGCTCTGACAGACAATGGCCTAAATTCAAGTGACAACTTGATCCCATGATAATTGTCAAGTGTTTCCCGCCAATCAGTTCATAAATTCATGAGACGTTATAGTCACATGATAAATGCAGTCATGTGTTTCCCGCCAATCAATTATTGCTCTTCGCTGTTGACAACTTTTGCTTCTTAGAGAAATTTCCTTAAAAATTAATTTTGTTTTCAATTTTCTAATTAATTTAATAGATTTTTCATTTAAATTTTAATTTGTCGACAATAATTACGTACACAAGTAAGGAAAATGCCTCCTTGATTTAAAAATACACATACAAGAATCTTTTAAAATTTTGAAAATTTTTTTGAAGAATTTTAATTTTGAAGAATATTTTTACCCAATTATAAAATTTAAAATTTCATCTAAATTTTACAAGTAGAATAATAGATACAAGCAGTAGCGCACACAGGAATTTTTCAAGAGGGAGGGAGGGGGGTCCGGGGTTGAAAGTTCACCATTCTTGTATCATGCTATTTTTGATTTTGTCGATTTTCGGGAACAAAGCACAGTAAAAAACTAATTATTGAATAAATAATTAGCATTAATTAATAAAATTAACCATTAATAATAATTTTTAATTAATTTTAATACTTAGAATTATAACTAATCGGAAAAAAAATCAAGGGCTTTGGGGGGGGTCCGGACCCCCAGGACCCCCATCCCTTGTGTGTGCCACTGGATACAAGTATAATGTCAACTTTGTATTCAAAGGAGAAAACGCGTTTGCTTCTTTATCATGCGACTGTCATGGCTTAGCTCATTGGTACTTCCCAAGCAAAGCGGGATTTGGAGTATATATGTTACCGTTAAAGTGCTGATTCAGTTATTTCATAGAATAACTAGGTATTACATGAAATAACTAGACAAGTCAGTTAAAGTATAGAATAGATGAAAAATTTCATACTTTACCTTGTTATTCCATGAAATAGCTAGTTATTCTATGAAATAACTAATGATAGACCGTTAAAGAGCACTATTAACAATTTCAAAGTTTTTTTATAAATCAGTTGATTATAAGTAGCTGAAACCTCTCAAAAATACATTTTATCCCTGTTATATTGATGATTAATTGATAAATAATAAGGAAAAGCAGATATAATTTATTATTGCGCATATTACTAACGTTAGTTAAACAAACGGAAAAAAGAATATGTTTTGCATTTGTTACTGGCACACAATTGACTTTTCTACTTTTTGAACATCAAGGATATCATTATGCTGGAGTAACCAATAGTCACGTAGTACTTTAAGCACTTTTTACTTCTACAATCAAGTTAATAATTTTTCAAGAGTAAGTGCCGCACTGTTTTCCTTTTCCTTTATTTAATAAAGATTCAAATCAATCTTGCATTACATCTTTCTTATTTACAGGTTGGTCTCTCATTCTCACAGAGCTCATTGCTTGAAAACACACAGGATGCAAAAATATTTGCTAATAATTCAAAATGTAAAATGCTAACATAAATACACCGTCTAAATTTTACGCCTAAAAGCAACGGAATGAAAGATACACATTCATTATCAACATTGTCGTGGCAGAGCAGCTAAAAGCAGTTCGAAACTGATTAAAAGCAGCTAGAGTCGGTTAAAAGAACTTTCGAGAGTCGTATTTTATGCTTTAATGAGATGAAGTAATTGTTATATTCTATAGAATACCAAGTTAAATCGTAGAATTCAATAATGTTATATACTTTAACTGACTTGTCTAGTTATTTCATGAAATACCTAGTTATTCTATGAAATAACGGATTACCCACTTTAAGGTATCAGACTACGTTCGGAACCGTCATTTTAACAAAACGCATAAATGGATAATTTTCATGATATTTAGTGTCACTTAGAATAGAATACATGTATAAAATTGTTTTAAGGACATTTTGACACAAAAAAAAATTATTTAAATAAAACATTTTAGCAAAAAATTAACTTAGAATAACCTTTTTTCAAAATGTTCTTCTTTTGTGAAAAATGCTTCTTTTATAATAATATTTTGCCTGTAATATGCTCAGACCTCTGTACAGAGGCTCAACTATGATTTTTGAAAAATTCACACTATTTTCAGAGTTACAACCCATTGTAATAATTATCAGCGTTTTTTTCTTAAAATTTCGCCCCTCTGTTGTCGTAAAACACGGATAAACCTACTTCTAAGTTATATATTTCAAAAATTCTAGTTGAACCTCTGTACAGAGGTCTGAGCTATATACAGGCACAATATTATTATTATAGAGGCATTTTTCACAAAAGGAGAATATTTTGGAAGTAGGTCATTCTATGTTCATTTTTTGTCAAAATATTGTACTGAAATAATTTTTTTCTGTAATACTATTCTTAAAACAATTTTGTATACATTTTCTAATGTAAGTGACACTAGATATCATAAATATTATCCATTTATACGCTTTTTTCAAAATCACGGTTCCGAACGTAGTTGATAACTTTAACAGTAACATGTGTAAAAGATGAAACGTTCTGCTTAATATGTAATGAAGCAATTAGAGCACCGAAGTTATGTAGCATAAAATGTCATTTTGGGCAACCTGCGCGCTTAGATGTAAATTACAAGAAATAATAGTATTTAGCTCGAAGGAAAAATGTAATTCCAGGGAAACCTTCATTATTTTTACTCTTCGGGTGTACTTTATTGCATTCAAATTGAGACAATAATTTAAATAGGAGGGGGAAACAGACTTAACATGACCTTCACGAATCCAAAATATCGCGTTGACGGGATTTTAATGGATTCATTTAAATTGAAATTATGAAACTAAGATGAAAAATTTGAAAATTATCAGAAGGACTCGAGTTAATTTCAAGAAAAGATTTGTCTTATTCCTATGTCACTTTTCAACTTACAAGCACCTAAGAATTATTGTTATCATTATTTTACCCCCCAAAATAAAATGAATTTCGTATTTATTCATGGTTGGGCACAATTTACGAAACCATACTGATAGTATACCCTTGATGCCCCTCATACCCCTTGGCAGTGGCGCACCCCGGAATTTTAAAGGGGGATCCAATGTCGAAAGTCCATCATTCCCCGTATCCTATCCCAATACGCCCAAACATTTTTTTTTGAGTTTGTCGATTTTAAACAAAACAGTAAAAATAAATTTAGAAGGAAAAATTTATCATTAGTTAAAAAAAATAGAATTAAACAAGTACTTCATTAAATTTAGTAGTATATACATAATTTAAAAAAAAAAGAAAATAAAGGGTTATGGGGATAGTCAAACCGAGATCCCCACCCCTTTGTGAGCCCTATCCCCTTTTGAAATAAGCCAAATCATATTTTTGCATAAGAAACAAAAGAAAAATGATTAATACTTTATCATGGAAAAAAAAATCTCTTATTATTACCATATTATACATGGAGTCCCAAAAATAGCTCCCAAACTCAGCCCAACTAGTTTCCTCGTAGGGCATAAAAAAAATCCGAGAACTATAAGACAAAAAGTTAAAGAGAAAAAAGGGAAAGATGATGAATGAATGATGACCGATGATTAAAAAAAAAGGGGTTCCCGGGATTTGAGTTTTTTACGGGGGCCTGGATACGGCTCCCCACAACATACTGGGAAATGGAGGTCCAGTTTTATGGCCCCTTTATCGCCAGATCTCACCAGGGTTTTTATCCGGGGCCATCTCAATGAATTGTGTATTGAGACACGTGACTACACAAATGGATTGAGTTGCGTGGTGTTTGTACTTCGGCGGATACAGCGCTGCTGCGACTTGTTCACAAATTCATTCCACGGCACGCTTAAGCCTGCCTCGGTATGAAAAGTGAAAATTTTGCACACATGCCTTTTAAATATTTGTAAATATTGCAGTTGATATGTCCAATGGTTTTTTTCTCTTTCTACTTCATACTTTGTTTTTCGTATTTTTCTCGAAAACTATGGATTGTACAGGTACAGCTCTTTGGACAACTCTAATGTACTTCCCATGAAGAATGTGTAGAATTTGGGCGCTATTTTTGAGCACCCTGTATATTAATTAAGTTGCATCAAATTATCTAAGCATACCTTAATATGTTTATATACATAATAACTACATAAATAAAAAGCAATTAGATGAAATAATTGAAAATTTAACAAATTTTAATTTTCTCTTTCCTGCCATTTTTTCTCTTTTTGAATCCCGCATAACTTTTTTTAAAATCTGACCAAATCTTTGTTTCTGTCTTCTCCTAGCGATGTCTCAAAAATATAACTTTGTCTGGTTATTCCAAATGATGCTATCATAACTTGTCTCACCTATGTTAGGATATTATCAGTGACGTACACAAAGGTAAAGTTTGATGGTTCAAACACCACTCAAACATTGAGATTTTTAATTTCTAGCATAAAAATTACCTCTCTCGGCATTTTTTTCTTGATTACGTTTTTTTTTAATGTAAACTCCTCCCATAAAATTAGTCTGTGTGTACTAATTAGGGGTTGCAATACCGGGATACCGAATACCGGTATTTTGAGCCATTTGTACAATTTTGTAATACCGGTATTCAAAGGTATTCATTTAAATACCGGTTTTTCGCTATTTACAAGAAATTTTTAAATTGCCTCTACTATGTGTTCAGGGATCGCCAACATTGCAAAATAGTACACGGTTTTGTTTTTGTCTCCCTAACAGACAAAATTAATTATATTGCGAATATAAATTTGCATCGTACAATCAAAAGGTGATAAAATAAGAAAACAATTTTTTTTTCCACAAACCAAAATGCAATACAGAAATCAGCTATATCCAAAACCCCATCCGATGAGAAATCAATTTATTTGAAGATGAGGGATTTAGAGGTAAATACTTGGAAAATATATCGTGCATTACTAACAGTACCATCAACTAGGATAGATGCCGAAAGAGCGTTTTCGACAACTGGTAATTTTTGCACAAAATTACGTTCCAGGCTTAGTGACAGTACAATTAATGCATTATATTTTTTAAATCATTTCAAAAATTTTAATAGCACCACAGATTGAATAATGATATTTACACTGTTTTTTGATTTAAATAAATAGGATGTTCCTTTACTTTTTTGTGATTCTTTATATACTGTTATAATTTATAAGTTACAATTTGTGTGTGTGTGATATTTACACTCTCCAATAAAACTGGCAAATCAAACAAAGAAACACCCGTGTTTTCTTCCTTTTCCTAAAATTTCTACTGCCGGTACTAAAACCGGTATCCCGGTATTAAGATCTAAAAAATATCGAATACCGGTATTGAACTTTTGGTCCGATATTGCAATCTCTGGTACTAATGGATACTACTTCCGCAGAATATTTAACAATAATTTATTTGGGGAATATTTCCTTGATGAATGATGTAGAGACTTTCTCTACTTCTAAAATATTTATCTTAGGCTTGTAGCGTCGCCTCGCTAGACTGTAGGTTTGTAAAAGGCCCTCGCGAGCACCTAGATGTGTAGGGAGAAGGAAAGAAACACTCGACATGATTCAAATCTAATATATTGTTACGTAGATCCGGGTTCGTGGATTTTATACAAAACAATCACAAAGAAAATAAACAGTTCTTTAAGAGCGATGCGAATTTATTACCAAAAATCCAATCCTTTAAATACAGGATTCAGCGGCAATATTCACAGAGTAAATCTCCAAAGGTCTTCACACCTTCAAAAGCACTCAAACACACAATTACCAGTGTTTAAAAATACACGTATGTAACAACTTATTCACAAGCACAGCCGAGCTAATCGCTAGTCAAAACAATCCTCACTATTTGCTGGTTGGAATCATGACTGATTGCCATACCGGCGAGCATCTTTATTTATAGGCGTGACAGAAACTTCCAGAAATATAACCGCTCGTGCCATTGAACGTGACACTAGTGGAGGGATCCACTACTTTCTAGAAGATTCCAGAGGGTTCCGAACTTGCCAACATGGTCACCAATGACGCCAAAATGGTCGCCAAATTGGCCGACAAAAATGATGCCCACTTGGCTCTACCGCCAAGATTTCGCCAAGTTCTCATTGAATTGCCATTATAACGTAAAGGGCGGCATTGCTTGTGAGTAGCACAATTTTAACATGAAATAAATATAACACTCATAGAGTAATATAAATGCATTAAACACCCAAATACAAATTATTTACACTATTTATACGAAATTCGTAACAATATTTATTTCAACAATAAGATCAGACACAATTTCAACTAATAACCTTAAGAGAATGCCTGAATAAAACTCGTGAATGTGGAACAACGACAGAAACGCGTAAGCGATTTGTCGACTAACAAACATGGATCCTTCTCTTAACTTAAGATCTAACTTTTTATCTAATTTAATCCAATCTTAATTCAATCTAAGTGAACAATCGTCACTTCAAGATTTCCTTCTATTAATAATCAAAGCTCTATAAATATTATACCTTTAATAACAATCTCACCTGTCTAGAGTATATCTCCGCTCCTTCTCCGCTAAAGCTAGAAAACTCGCCTATTTATAGTAAATTAATTACATATCACGATTCTCTTCTTACGAAAGGCTGGTTGTGAATAACGTGCGTTGATAGCCCAAAGATTTCCCAAGAGGATTAGTTAGAAGGTCGCGTATAGATCCGTCACAGGTTGTGTGGTGTCGTGGAGTGATAGCAATACGATCCCACTGCTTAATGTTCAAATAAAATAAAACTTTATTTTCTGGATTAAACAATTATAATCTAGCATACGCCTTTGTAATATTAAATAAAGTCAAGTTTAAGAGTCAGTCTGGGTCTGCCAAGCCGTTGCGCAGCTAAATTTCCTCCCTTTCATTTGTCGGTCGAAAGCTCGTCTGCCATTCCTCCTCTTTCTCTCGAATCGACCTTTTTTAACTCCTTGCTGCTGGATACGTACACGCCCCTCGCCATCTCTCATTGTTGGGCCCCAAAATTTTGCACTCAACACCTCGGACTCATTAGCACACCACTGGTGCGGACAGAACAATGGCCCTGGTCCCTCTCGAACTCTTTCGCGACAAAGGCTTGTTTAACATCTGGACTATAATTCACCACGCCACTAGTTTTCTTTTTGAAGTCTACTTCTGCCACCCTCCGAGGCGCCAGACTCCTAAATCAGATAGGCTCTGTCAATGGGCACACAAATGGACTATGTCTTGTCTATTGTGTGTTCGGACCCACTGGCGTCGAAAGTCATGAAGCCAATAAAAGGATAATGATTTCAAAGCCATTCTCACAAACAGTTCACGTATGTTATTCCTCCGGCGCAAAAAGGCGAGCTACCAGCGCTTTTATAAACACACAATGTCTCAGGCGGTCAACTAACCCTCCATTTTCGATTTCGATTTACATCCTGGGGAAATGGATCAAAACTGATCCTCCTTCCCCTATCTGAAGTGAATGGCGCCTTCAAGTGGTGAACCTGAATGAAAAGTTCTTTCCTAAGAAATTAAAAAGGCAGGGATCTGATTGGCTGGCTGGTAGAGGACGAGGGGTGATGTCAGAGTCTTGGTCGTGCTTCTTGGTTTCGGCGGAGGTAGGATCTGAGTGTAGAGGAAGGCACTGGGATTGGTTGATTGTAGCAAGTGAGTAAACTCTCTATTGGCTGCCCTGAAGTTGGGGAGATTTAATGGAAAGTGAATGTAGGGGCTGTCCTGGTGGGTGCAGTAGAAGAAAGTTTAAGACAAAAATTAAAATTTAAAAATAGAAATCAGATAAAAATTATAAAAATTTAGCATATTAGGGATCATTCACCACCGGTGAATGAGCAACAAATATTTTAGGGGATTGTAAGAGTCAAGGAGGATTCTCCTTGGCCTTTTAATTTTATCGTCCAAAACATAGTTTTGGATGTCTAAAAGATTTAAATTATTCGTGAGAGGAATGTCATTATAAAATTTTTTGGCAAGATTTTGGATGAAATTTTTGAAAGTAGGATTTTTAAATCCCTGTATAGATTAGAGAGTTCCTTATATATCTGCCAGGTCTAACTATGTTTCTAATGAGAGAGTTCTGAGCAACTTCTAGAATTTTAATATTAGAATCTGCTGCATAGCCCCACACAGGGGCAGCGTAACTAAGAATGGGCCGCAAAACGGCAGTGTAGAGAAGTACCTTATTAGAAATAGTCATTTCAGAATTCCGGTTTATTAAGGATAAATTAATCTAAGCGCGTACCGGAATTTATTAGTGCGCGTAAGATATGTTGTTTCCAGGTTAGTTTGTCGTCCAACATGACGCCTAGATATTTAGTACTCTGAGACCATTGGAATGGTGTGGAGTAAAATGTGGGTGAAGTGCATGGTTTTCTTCTCCTGGTAAAAAGAACGGTAACAGTTTTATCCACATTTTTTTTAATTTTCCAATCATTAAAAATTTTTTCCAGGAGTGAGAGATGTCTGTTTAGCGCGAGAGTGATAGTGTTATGGTTTTTAAAGCAGGCAGTGATACATGTGTCGTCTGCGTAAAGATTTAGCATTGTTTGTGGGTGTGTGAGCATGTCATTTATGTAAAGAAAACTAACCCTCCATATGTCAATAGTGACATTTATAGAGGGGCGTGAGTTCATTTAAAGAGCCGTCGTTACAGTTGCAAACTCTCTTTTCATTTTGTGACGCCCTGAAGCAAAACAACTGTAGCGTTGGTTCATAGACGGACGTTTGATGTTGCCTCTCTTTTTCTTCTCCGAACCCAGAGGTGAAAAGATTCATCAGATGGCTTTTCTTCACAAAGGTCTATATGAAGGTGCACGCCTGTTTTGACAGCGCTCCATTCCTTCGTTCCCTCTTACTTGCATGGAAAGGAGTGTCTGATTTTTCTGAGGAAGAAATGCCAAGGATTGTATTCACAGTGGTGAAATGACTGGTCTATTTATAGACCCTCCATAGGGTTTTCGAGGTGCGGAGACATTGATGATCTCAGTCGCTATAGAATTTTGTCCCGATAGAACGAATGGTGGTTGGGACCAAAACAGATGATGCCGGGTGCAGACTCGTGTTCCTCGTCAAATGGAAATTATTGGGGGAGGAGGGGTTAGACAGGTCCTTCCAAGGGGGGTTAAAGAGAAATTTCAGAAGGCAAACAGGGACTTCTGTGAGAGCAGTGAAAATGGCTGTGGGGCACACGAGCAAGTGATATCTAGAGATCCAACATCGGCGAGAAGCGGAATCCTTGCGACAGGTTCCAGACAGCGGGAAATGGAGAGATCGAAAAAATTTAGCGATTGGAGAGAAAAAATAGGCTGCGGGGCAGCCGTACCCTGCGAGGTAACCCACTAGATCTTTAATTTGACTGCTTCGGTAGAGTGATCCAGTTGCAGACCCGTGAGAACGAACCCAGCAGTCCACGATACCCATTTTATGACAACTGGACTTGAAAAAGATAGACTCGAAATAAACCGTATGTAAATTCGGCGTTCACTATTACTCAAGCTATGGAATCCCTCTCGCTTCACAGAAATTAAGTAAACTTGTGACCAGGGTCATTTTAAGGCAAGAGCCAGCTGGGCCTCAGTCACAATGGGGGCATCGTCTCGTTCTCAACTTAGTCTTAATAAAATCATAATTAGAATAATTTCAACAGTCAAATGTGTTTTCCGATTGTATTCACCAAAAAACTTAGAGTTTTGGATGATAGGTCAATTGGTTACATGTGATTGCGCGTTGTACAGGCTTGGGCCTACCATCATACACCCTCATAATTCAATCGGTTAAAGGCGGCAGTTGGTTGAGCCGGTTTGTGCGATTGTGTAAGTCATACACATTTATTTGTTTTGGGTTATTGCTTGCATTAGTATCTGACAACGTATGCTATGTATTGTCTATTTTAAGGGTAATAAGTGAGGTCTACATTTATGCAGAGGCCCAAAGCCTATTTTTAAGTAGGGCCCAGGGCCTCAAAGCAGACTTAATCTCCGCTACCTGAAGTTCCTGCTGTTACTCAGTGATCAGCTCTTCCATTACCACTTCACATCCTCATTTTTCTCATATTGTTCCCTGAATTTTGTCAGAAACAATATCCATCATTGCAATCGAAGTCTCACAGTCTTTTTCAGTTACAACTTCTGGCTAAAAATTCCTCCAAGTAGATTTCAAAGATCTGACAGGTTTATCAATGAGACAATAGTAATCTTTTCAAAACTCTCGCAAGATTAATTCTGGATCAAAACCGAATTCAATCAAGCGAGGACGCGTAAGAGATTACTAGTTTTTACGCACGTGAGTCGTATTCCAAATCTTTTTACTTCCAAACAAAACGTGCATCGAGTTGGACGTATTCCAAAATGCTACTGCCGTGGAATTACTGTATTTTTTTTATAAAAGAGCTATGCGGCAACATAAAAAAGCAGAAGGTTAAATGATCAAAACGATCTTTCGTATCTGGGAATTTGAGCACATGTTTCTTCCGCTCCGCAACAGCAAACTTTGGATGCTTTTTATCAGTTGAGTATATATTTAGAATAACTTAGCGACTCCGGCATGGTCTAGTGGTTAGGATACCTGGCTCTCACCCAGGAGGCCCGGGTTCGATTCCCGGTGTCGGAAGAATATTTTTTCCCTTTCCTCTTTTGTAAGTAAAATCAATAAAATAAGGGATTTTTGAAAAAAAATAATAAGTATAATTCACACAGATCTGTTAAAAAAAACTTAAATATTTTGTTAGTAGGGTGTTCTGGAGCGTTTTTTTTCGATACACTAATAATTTTAACGAAATTTATTTTTTCAAGGATTGATTTTATCTCCAGGTGACAGATATAATACATGGCAGTTGTTTACTTCCTTTTAATGGATTTAATCTACATTTTAATGCATTCGACTAGCGATGCTGACTACTGTGCGATAAGGCCTGGGTTCGAATCCCGGTGAAGACATGGATGTTTGTAAATGTATAGTGCCTTTTGCGAGATGGGGATACTCTAAATAGCCGTCGAGCCGTAAGTCCTTTCGTGAGGTTGGTGGAAAGGAAAGAGATCTGGGAAACCCCTTATTGTGAAATTTGTAAAACCAATATATATATGAAATGAATTTGTTAAAAAAAATCACACATACAGGAAGAAATGTTCTTTACAAAGATTTGAAACGAATATATATGTGGCATACAGTGGCGCACCCAAGAGCCTCCGGGGTCCAGTCCCCCATCACCCTTGATTTTCTTTGATTGATTATAATTTTATTTATATAGTACGAAAATACAATTAAATATTTGTTATTAATAATTAATTTTATTAATTAATGCTTATTCATTCAATATAATTTATTTTTTCACAATTCTTGCTATTAGTTGACATTCTCCCTATATATATTTATTTATTTATACATATATCTTCAAATTTTCAATCGTTAATAAAATACTCTTTATTCATGCACTCAAGTTCAAATACATTTTTTTAAACTTCTAGTGGATGACACTTGATGTGAATAGAGTTTTTTCAAATATTAATTTCGTAATTAAAAAAATTAATGAATATCTAGAACAAAAATAATTGTCCAACACCATGTATAATAAGAAACCTCGCTTTTTGTGTCCTTGTAGTGATATGGATAGCGCGTTCAACTTCTAATCCAACGGTCGTGGGTTCAAATCTCACCTGGGATGGCCTACTTTCTGAAAATGTGTCTGTTTTTTTTACTACATTATTTTATTGGAATAATTAAATTTAATTAATGAAAAAAAAAGTTTAAAAAAATAGTCCAACACCATATGTAGAAAGGAAAATGGAAGAATGCAAGGAAAATCGCTTTCTATTTTGTCACTTTGTTCTGTCATATGTATATACATATTTATATTATTGTAATTATTGAATAAAAAGTAACTAAAATAAAATTTTTCTCTCTCTTTGTTGACCTTAATTGGAATTGACTTTTCAAAAAAAATTCTTTTACATTACTTGTTTTACTGTTTTTTGCTGTCGACAATCGACAAAATCAAAATAATATTTGACGGCGTATTGGGTATGATAAAAAAATTGGTGGATTCTCGATTCTGGACCCCCCACCCCCTTGAAATATTCCTTGTGGGCCACAGATGGTGCATATTAGAGTATTTTAAAATGCATCATATCTCATGAGAAGATTAAAATGCAGTTTGTGTTAGTCACAGGGAGTGTTGTACCTAAAGAGCATGCTTAATTCTAGTGCCTGTGTGTAAGCTTTTGATGGGTGAAACACAATTGCATATCGTCGGTCTAATTATCAGACTGCGTAACTCCATCTGGGATGCTAATTTGATACAGTAGGGCTAGGCGCCAAGTTGTTGTTTATGTTCGCCAAGATAGGCGATAATATTGCAATATGGTTTACTTTGATATTTTTATCGTGCGATAATGTGGTTGCCGTGGGGATAACGTATATTAGTGTTAGTGTTTTGTTTTGATTTTTTTTCCCGCGGGATCTCTGCTCAGCAAAAGTAACACATTGTTACAGATTTTGTGTAATGAACGCTTAAAATAGTGTAAATAATTTATATCTGGAAGTGTAATACATTAAAATTACTTTCTGTTGTATTTATTTTATGTTAAAATCTAGCCACCACCTCTCCCTTCGAAATCTAGTTTTATTATGAAATAGAAAAAAGTCGTGATTACACTGATCGAGGAATAAATTAAAAAAAAAAATTGGCGTAGACAAAACAAAAGGATTAAGGAATCGCGCCAAAACGGGCTTGGCGCGTTGCATTCCTATATCAAATCAGTAACACCAGTGGAGTGGAGTTACGCAGTCTGATAATTAGGCCGACGATATATAACTTGATTGGTCTTCCCAGGAATAAGAATCCTGACGTTCTTCCATCACTCATCCCAGGAACCTTCGTTACAGAAAAATATTTCCTTCAGTTAAATGTAAAATATAGAGAGGAATGTCATCAATATTATCCAATTCAGTGACAAAAGCACAGATTATTTCCCTGTTATTTGCTATACTGATGGCAGTAAAATTGACGCAAGAGTTGGTTTCGCATTTGTTGTGTTCAGGAGTGGTGTTGAATCCGAGAACTTTCAATTTAGAATTCGTGATGAATGCACAGTTTTTGTAGCTGAACTTTTATGCTTAAACTTCGCCTTAAATGGATCACTGAACAAAATATGTCATCTCAGAATATCATCTGTACTGACTCTCTTCCCCCTTTGGATTCCTTAAATGTATTTCTTCATCTAATAACATAATCGTCGAGATCCAAAAGCAACTTAAAAGCCTAAAAGATAAAAACATCTAATGATTTTGCATTGTTCGCGGACACACGGGCGTTCTTGGGAATGAGCGAGCCGATTGGCTTGCAAAAGGCTGCAACCAAGCGCAAAATTGACATTGACGTTAATATTCCTAAATCGTTTAACAAGAGGATCACGAAAGAAAGAATCGAAGTCTTGAACCAAAGAATATCTCATTTCTAACAAAGGAAGCATAACAAAGAAATTTTTTTCCAACCATTAATAAAAAGACTGTCATGCCATCATTTTTACACTAACTACAAAATAAACAATTTCACTGGTCATAATAATTTCAAAAGCTACTTGAACAAATTTAATTTAGTTCCGACATCTTCCTGGTTCCCAATATTGGAGGCGGGGAAAAATGTAAAACATGGGGCTCCTTCTTTTCCCCCCAAAGGTTTCCAAAAAAGAAAAAAAAATTTTGGGACTTCATATAAATTGGCCCCCAAAATTTTTTCAACAATTTCTTTCTACAAAAAGGGCCAAAAAAATTTTTTTTGGGGGTTTTTTTAAAAATTTTTTTATTTCCTCTTAACCTAAATTTTTTTTTAAAATTTTTTTGCTTCACCTGAATGTGTGTTTTATTACTTACTTCTGTAACCCCCGTGTGATACTTTTTTGTTGCAAATTTATAATTTTTTTCTAAAAAAAATGAAAAAATATATTTTGGAGTCCCTTTTAAAAAATGTATTGCCCCGTTAAAAGAGTCTTCCGGGGCCCTTGTTTTTTTTATTGCCCGTTTGGGGTGCCCAAAAAAAAGACCGACATCTAATTTTATTACCGATAGTCTCTTTCGGCTTTAGAAACTATCAAAAATTTAAATTAAATTTATCCAAATTTTCCCGGGGGACGCCCTTAAAAATTACCAAATCACTCTGTGAATATGAAATGTGTGTTTAAATAGCCTCAAATCCCATTGTTAAAACTAAATAAAAAAAAATAATGCCTATAATAAAGTTGAAAAACACTAAATGAAATAGTAATTTTTTCCCCTGGCATTAATCATTTTACTACTTTAAAATAATTTCTCTTTTAAAATTATTTAGGATTTGTGTTTTTTGTTATTGGAAATCTTATTGCTTGCATTTAACAGAATAAAAAATTTAAAGGAGAATGTGTAAAATTATTAGAATTGACTCAAAAGTTCACTAATGTGTGTGTTCAAAATGACGTGTGTGCCAAGTGTTTTTTCATAACCTTACAAACTTCCAATAATTTTACGCGGATTGGGAATTCTGTATTTAAGCAAACCATGCAAAACGACATTCTAAAGAAAGACATTCCGAAATTTTAAGAAACACGTATTTGTCCAGAGAAGAGGAATCTAATTTTTTGAAGATAGATCTGACTTCCCAGGACAGGCACATTCAAATTGTTTTCGACCCTACTAAATTTTGATATAAGATTAAAAAATCAATCACGAAGCAGGTTTCTTTATAGATTTATGCAATTCCTTTGAAACAATGAAAGAATACAAATCTTTTTTAAAATTAATTTTAATCTTTAGAGTTAAGCCTTTAATGTTTAGTTCGGGACTTCATAATTAGCAAGTGAATCATGAACATCTGCCTCTACTGTTAACTGTAAACAAGTAACAACGAAAGAAAATAAAAAAGAAATTCGTTTCTTTATAAATGAAAAACAGTTTTTTTAACAGACAGCAAAGTTTTTAAGTGTAAAAACAATGTTAATTAGTCCAATTTATTTATGTAGTTTCTAATGTAGGTACTTTTTACTAAGCTTATCAATAAAATGAAATCTTTGTTTTATAGAGAATATAAATAGGAATGATATTAATTGACTTTGATTCAACCTTATAAAATGAACATGTATAATTTCTCAGATCTTTCGTATGTTTATACAGGTAAATATAATTCCAATAAGTATCAGTAAAAAATATGGAACAATGTTAGGTTCGAATTACCTCGTACGCTGTCATTTAGTTTATTTTTTCGCTAATCAATAATAACTGTTTCAACTCTAAAATGAAAAGAATTTGCGTAAAATTATATTAGATCTTTCTATATATGTACATATTTCATTCTTTCTTATATAATACTATACTTTTTGAAATACAGTGTGCATTTACAGTGGGGTGTTTTGGCCCTTATATAGTTTCCCTGTAGTTTCGATGTTATAGTTCAATAAATGGCAAACATTTTTAGAAGTGCGTAAAAAATGGTAAGCCAATATATAATTTATTATAGTCAATTACAAAGATAAAAAAAAACAATGATATAATTTGGAACTTTTTTAATATTAATGTAATGAATAAAGTTGCGACTTTCGACACACACATTTCTCTTTTTAAAATTTTTTAAACTTAAATAGGAAGGCAAATAACTAAATTTTAATAACTTTTTGCCTATTTATTAGGACAGATTTTTTTTTTTTTTTTCATAATTTTAAAACCCGTAGGCCCGGCTGAGTGTTAAATATATCGCTCTTCCACGCCACCTTTCCCCAAAAACAAATCCCCGGCCCCAAAAGTCGACTCAGCCTTTCGTCTCTTCAGGGGGTCGATAAATGAGTACCAGTTTTTATTTATGGGAACTAAAACACTGGGGGGCTTTTTGTCCCGACTGACCATTTGGGTGGAACATCTGCTCATGCACCTCCCCGCGCCCGGTCACGGGGAAAACTGGGGGGGGCCCCAGGGAGGCCTTGGGGCCCCCCATGGGGGCTGTTTCGCCATTGAGTTTAGTTTATTAAAAACAGTGGAAACCCGAACCCCCTTTTTTAAAGGAAGAAATTTTCATTTTTTGAAAAAGCTATGAGGGAAAGTTAAATTTTAAAAATTAAAAATCTCTTGGTGCATGAAAAGGGGTGGATGAACGCACAACCCCCATCCTAGTGTGCGCCACTCATGTTAAGGTCTTACCTATAGAAGTTTTCTTACAAGAAGCGGCAAGACGAATGGGCTTGACCTAGACCTTTGTCTAGAACTCTGAAAGTTAAAGCAGTTATAATAGTCTTACTTACTTAGGTTCAATTATTACTAATGATAACACAGAATAATCTCCTGAAATAAAAAAATAAAAATAAAACCAACCAACTACATCTGGCAAATAGGGCTGTCTATGGGTAAGGAGATTTTTAAAAATCCAAGTTTCTTTCTAGAAAAACCAAGTTTTTAACTTACAAAACGCTAGTCAGCATAGCTAGTCTTAACATATGCATCCAAAACTTGGACAATGACACAAAACTGGAGGAAAATACAATCATAATTTTTGAAAGGAAGATTCTACAAAAGAGGTGTAAATGAAAACGGTCATTAAAAAAAGGAAGATTCAATTTTAAACTATATAAGGAAATACAAACTACATTATTACATACATTAAGATAAACAGAATGAACAAGAAAGCCCATATGACGCGAATGCATGATGACTGACTGGAACCAGGAAGCGGGGAGGATTACGGTGAAGATGGGCTGATTCGGTGGAATCTGAATTTCTCGCAATAAATAAAAAGAACTGGAGATCAAAGACCATAATCAGAAATCTTTTGAGAAAGGCACTGGCTCATAAAAGAGCTGTTTAGCCATTTATGATGATGAGGATGAAGTTCTCTTACAACTACATTTTTCATCCTTCAAATATTTATTTAAATTTTCACACATTTGCTAAAGATGGAATGCATTCGAAACTGAATTTTTTTTAAATCAATTGAAAATTTTACAATTTTTTTCGTATAATTAGGGTGTGTTCATATTTTCCCATCACTACCAAAAGCAAACACTATGTACATAAGTTATTGCGCGAATTGCCTCCTCAATAAGTCGTCGATAAAATCACCAAGACCTGTTACATGAGAACCTACAATAAATTATATATATATGCGTGCGTGTGGAAGGGGGGGTGATGAATCCCAGCCCTTTATATGTCAGTTGGATAGGCACTTCTAGCCAGTACAACTCAACCGACCTATCGAGAAAAACTACTCATACTACTTTGATTTTGACTTCCGCTGACTAACTCCAACCACGTGGACAAACGGCACGATCGAAGCCTGACCGTGGTATCCTAGTGGTCAAGTTATCGGATCCTGCTTGTCATGGTTCGAGCAGTACCACTAAAGACCCGCCGTTTAGGGCAGCGATTCACGTTAAATCTGTCGAGAACTGAAAGGTCCTCCCGTTGGTGTGGTAGTTAGGAGAGAGGGGGTGCCAGCTCAGGTGTCATCCACGTCATTTGCCAATGGTTTAAAATTACGTGGTCTGGCGCCAAAAGTCCTCGTGTAGCTGAACAGTGCGACTCACTCGCTCACTGAAGCAACACGAGGCTATTGCTGACAGATTTCGTAATTCAGAACCAAGGACAAGTACTGAGGACATAACCTGAATCCACCCGTCTCCAAATTTCCACATTAAACCAATGGAGGCCACCCATCCGGGTTAGTGAGCTGATTGTGGTGCTGTAGGGCCTGGGCTCGAATCCTGGAGAAGGCGTGGATGTTTGTATTGTAATCCTCCATGACTTTAAATTCCTTCTTTCCTTTGTAATGTGCGCTTCATGCTTACTTCTGTAAGCTCCCGTGTGATACTTTATGATGCACGGGAATTTATAAATGTTCTCAATAATAATAATAATAAAACCGGAGGGTCTGGTTTAACGTGCGTCAGCCCCTCTACGCGGCGGATCTTCTTGGCACTAGGATTTCAACCCATGACCCGACAAAACTGACCATGAACGCTTGGCTATCATGGTCATTATGACTAGACAGAATAGAGCATGGGTGGGCAGACTTTTCCGGGGTACGGGTTACTTCTAATTTTTTTTTTCTCAAGGTGTTGCGGTTCACCCAATGGCGTAGGTGTAGTGATCTAACAGGTCTACAATACAGTCGGATTTCGATTTTATGAACATCTATCTTGCGAATTTCTCTATTTAGTGAACTTTTTTCTATAACCAAAAACATTTTAAGACTTTCTTCGTAAAATAACCTTCAAACAGCGAAGTGCAATTTCTATTTAACGAAATTTTCTCTTGTGATTCGATTTTTTTGCTCCGTATTTTTAAAATATTTCTGAGCCTTTGTATGATGAATTAATTATTAGGTTTAAGTGAAGGCGGTCACCGCAAAATATCTTCGTGGTCCTCTGGTCGATCGTGATCGACTTAATGCTCACTCCGGGAATAGAGTGTTTACAATAACCAAGCTCCTGCACAGTTATTTGTGGTTTCAATTGCTACAAGGCAGTATTAAAAAAAAAAGAACAAATCTAATTAAAAAATTGGAGCAAAATAATAATAAACAATACGTGAAACTGTTTTTAATGAAAAATAACACAATACAAAGAACAAATTCACACACACCAATAAAGGTACTGAAAACTCTTCACTGGTGCTACAACCCCGGATGAACCTTTGCCTTCCTCTGAATTCCATTCCATGCCTTCAGTGGTGTAGATAAAAGGTTTGGAGTTGGGAGTCTCCAGATTTTTTTTTTTAGTTTTTACGTTTTGTGTGTGGCGCTTCGTCGGGCCGCGGTAGCCTAGTGGTCAAGGTATTGGATCGTGGCTGGCATGTCATGAGTTCCAGCCCAGTACCACTGAAGATCCGCCGTGTAGGGCAGCGATGCACGTTAAATCTGTCGAGAGCTCAAACGTCCTCCCGTTGGTGTGGTGTGGTAGTTAGGAAAGGGGGTGTCAACTCAGGTGTAGACCTCGTCACTTGACCATGGTTCAAAATTAAGAGGCCGTCGCCAAAAGCTCTCGTTTAGCTGAACAGTACGACGTTAATATTCACTTACTCACTTGGCACTTTCATTTATGTGTTTTTTAGAATGTAACCTCCCCCCTCCCTCATAAAAGATGTCTGTGCACGTCACGGAATATCGTCTTTTTCTTGGCTGAAGTTTTCCAATTCGTCACCCTAATAGTTTTCATATCATTTTCTAGGCAGTCAATTCATTCAAGTCTTGGCCTTCCTCTTTTTCGAGAATCAAATGGCTTAACCAAAAAAATATTTTGAGTTAATGGAAAAATGTTATGATAAATAATATAAGTAAACCCGAATAAAAACCGAAATTGTATAGTTTTTTTATATAATTTACACATATGATTTTTTTTTAAACGTAACTCTAAGCTAATGATTTCCGCTATGTAACTTACATCAATACTTTTGCAATTTATTTAGCCAAAAATAATAAAAACAACTCCATTTGTATAAATATGGCAACTGAATTTTAAAATAATTTAAAAATTTAGAATTTTAGAGTAAAAACAAGTAAAACTTTAAAAAGGAAATCTTATAAAATTTAGGAAAAAGCAATTCGAATGTAAGATTTTAGAAAAAGTCATCTTGAACGTTAGAATTTTCTTTAAATAAGCTATCAGAAGATAGAGCAGAGCAATTGTAATATTAGAATTTAAAAATAGAGGAGAGAATTTTTTAAAAAAAATAAAACATAGAAACTTATATAATTTAGAGTTAGACAATAAGCAATTAGAATTCTGTCATTTAGAGGCAGAGAATAGAATATTTTAATTTTGAAATAAACAATCAGAAATTTAGAATTTTTGAGTTTTTTTTAACTGTGCTCTTTCTTTTTCTTAATTATTTTTTTCTTTAAGATTCTTTAAATTGCATTTCCTCTTTTGAAACAAATTTTCGCAAACTAAAAAAATAAATAAATAAATAAAAGAACTTTAAAGAGGCTTATTTTAAAAATGTCATTGTGTTTATAATTAACAGAACATTGCAAATGTTGTAGAAATCATAATTGCACTTAATTTTCATTAGAACGATTTTGTACGGAACACAATTTCAAGACAGAATATTGGAAACGCGCGCGATAAGGAAATAACTAATAGCAAACGATAATTAGTATAAAGGATATATAATAATAACTAAAGTAAAATTCCGTAGAGCGGCAACAACTAATATAATATCTTTCGGATAAGTAATTTTATTCGAAGTTAGAGTAAACTAAAATTTAAAAAAAAGCCCTTTATTGGAACCGATTATGGTTTTACAATAGTCGTAAAACCTCATCTGAAATTATTCCGGTGTATTTTTTATTATTTACTTACTAAAAATTTTTTTTTATTATTTACTTAGGAATTTATCCTAGTTGAGTCTTGAAAATATTCGAGAATCTTGATGTCTCACGTTTAGCAAAATCTACCTTGAGCTTTTTGAATTTTTCTTTATAATTATAATGTCTGGGAAAGTTCAGTGATAAAAAAAAAAGATGATGAAAAAGTAAAAGAAAAATCTCTAAAGTACTATACATTTATGGTGTATATTTAACTATTTTTTAAAGATCAGACTCTCCTTCTTCCGAGAACTTTATTTTTAACGTCTCTTTTACAAAAGTGTCTGTTTTCTTGGAATTGTATCTTTAGAAGATTATTTCCACGAATCAAGTTTAAATTTAAAAAAAATAATAAATACTCATTCTTAGTATTACAAACAGTTTTTATTTTTCAGCATATTTTATTTGGCTATTTTTAAACAGATGCTTGTTTTGAAATAATTTGATTTGCCGTAGCTACTAAATTTTATATTTAAGTTATATATATTGATTTGATTCGAATGTGTTGGTTTGTTTTTATTTTAGCAAGAAGAGTATATTTACCAAAATTTTCTAATGGGTTGCAAGTTAGTATATTTAATTCAATAAACAATTCGTAACTTTTGCTCGACATTTTCTCTTTTCATCATTTACTAATGTGAATAAAATGTTTAGTTTGCGTCAAATTTCAGCGTGGGATTAAAAAAAAGTGGCATCTATTTTTTAACACGCTTTTATTAGTTTCACTTGTGCATCTAACGGAATCTTTGAACTCTATTTTTACCCACTTTAAAAGGTCAAATTAATTCGAAATTTTGCACACTTGTCAAGGACCGATGACAATACAATAGTTTCATAATAATGTTCCATTTTCCTGAACGGGATAATCAGGAGACAGGATAATCCAGATTTGGCGACTAATTCATTATACCACTTCTAGATTTGGAGACTAATTCCATGGACCATTGTCAAATTTGGTAACTAAATCTATATACCATTTCCGTCGCCCAACCGGTATAGTGGTTAGTGACGCTGACTGCGGTGCCGTAGGGACTGGGTTCGAATCCGGAGAAGACATGGATGTTTATAAATGTATAGTGCCTTTGCGGCATGGGAGTACTCTAAATAGCCGTCGAGCCGCAAGTCCTCTCGTGTGGTTGGTGGAAGGGGAAGAGAGGTGGGAGGCCCCTTGACAACCCCCAGGGTTTTCTCCTTTTAAATTGGGGTGGAACCGAGCAAAATCGTACTGTCATCTGCATGGTGCTCAAAGCTAAGGCTAACGACAGGCGTAAAAATTCTAGCCCTCAGCCGCAATGAATTTCGCGGGCCTCGATCTGACTTTGTCAGGCAGGTGGCATTAGTCACAACAATATACAATTTCCAGATTAGGTGACTAATTCCAGATCCCATTTCCAGATTTGGTGACTAAAAGATTAAGAGTAACCCTAAAAGCGAAAACGTTTTTTTGCGTCTAGCAATTTCTTATCATAATATAAGCAATTGTCCAGTCTTTCTGAAAATAGAAAAAAAAAAAAAAAAACTCGTGCATGTGAAAAAAAAATTTGTTCTAACTCTTCTTTTCGAAATTGAAATTTATCAAACTTAAATCGCTTAAACTTAACGAAAACCAACTTTCATTACAATGCGCATATATACGCATTGAGATCGACTTGCAAATACTACGTGAAAGGGTTGAGGAAAAAAAAATCTAAATAAATTAAACATTATTTTTGTGATCATTGTTTCATTATTATTATGTTATCTATGTTTGTATGCATGAAAAATAATGAAAACAATAAAAATATGTCAACCTGTATTAAATTTTCGCTCCAATGTAACTGTTTGTAATGGGTTCCAATCTACCATAAACATGTATATTTTTATATGTGACCCGCGAGATTATACTGTTTTTCCGAAGTGTCCCGCGAGATCATTTGGGTTGGTCACGTCTGATATGAAATATAATTAGACGTATATGTATAATGCAGTTTTTATATAAATAGACAGTACTGGGTAAAGGGGGTACACCCTGTCCGCCTAAGGGCAGACCAACACCCATTGTACAATTTATACAACTGTTCATACTCGTTACCCAAGTTGCAAAACTATAATTTATTTGATTTATACCATATGTAATTTTCATGTGTCATCTATTTTTGTTCTTCTTTTCGTAAAATTATTCCTTGAAGCTTTTGTTCGGCAAAATTTATCACTGAAACTAAATTGTCCAAAAGTTCTAAGATTTTGATAAACCTTCAGCTCTTGCAGCTTCCTGGAAAGTTGAGTATTAAGTTCCGTTAATTGTGTTAACAAGTCATCGCGTATGAGAAACTACCTTTCTTCTCATGCAATGATTCAGATCCCGGCAGTTGTTGCGATATTTTTCTGCGAGAGCTTGCAACAATGTACTTTCGCAACCGTAATGGCGACATTTTATGAAACGAGGCACATAGATGCCAATTCAGCGCGTACGACACATCCGAAATCGGGATTGCCATCTTGGCTTAACTTGAAAATTGGCATTGTGTGACGGGCTCACGCGTCTTTTCATTAACATGTCCTTTAGGTTCTTTGGGACCAGAATTAATGGCAACTCTTTTCCAACCAAAACCCATGAAGTGAAGCGTGAAGGAAAGATGCACATTAGAAAGCTTTTAAATATCAGAAGTTAGAGTAAGTGAGGTGGCAATTTGGGGAATGTTATGATAATCAATGTGATTCAAGCGTGAAGAGGTTTGCGAAAGATTAAGTGACAGCTAACAGAAGTTATTCCTGACATAGAGCCATTAGGTCAAAGTGCATACCATTGCACTCCAGTCAAGACGCAACTTCCATTAAGATACGATCGGTCGATCGAAATTAAGGTAGGATTGACTATTTAATATTAGGATCTGTGATAGTATTGGAATTGAGTTTAGGCGAGTTAGTCTGGGTTACGTTATTTCGGTATTATATATATATTGTGTGTTTTGTCATCGCGTAGATTCTCTCACATATATTATTATTATCTAATCTGTTAGATGTTTAAGTTTTAAGATCTTAATAAAGTCAAATTAAGATCATGACAGTTCCTAGTTCTTCATTTATTCCTACACCTCTAGCTCACGCTGATAATCAAGGAGAAGGGCATCCCCCAGGGGGGCAACTTCACAATTGTTACGAAAGAACATAATAAATATGTTATAGCATGATGCGGAAAAACTTTTTTTTATATAGAGAGAGCTTCGGCTTTTAATATACCGGTTGATTCAAAACTAGTGTGACCAATTTTAATAGCATATAACCATTTATGGTTAATTTCTATCGTTTTACTAATGGTTTAATTTTAAAAACGAAACATTTAATTTATAAATCTAAACATTTTTATTAGTGGAAGTTGTGTTGTGTTGTGAGACTAATGCCACCTGCCTGACGAAGTCAGATCGAGGCCCGCGAAAACTTAGTGAAAGTAAATCATAGTACCGAAGTATCCTCAAACCCGGAACAAAATTTAAAGCTTTTGAAGGATATAATTGTTGGAATTCTGTTATAAATAAAGAATTTAAAAATCAAAAAACACATTTTTCTAATGTATTATTATCTAAACTTTGAAACAAAGTAAAATTTGGCTCGAAATCATAAGCTTCAGGAAAAAATTGTGAACGAATTTAAGTCCTTAATAAAAAAAAGAAGAAAAGAAGTTGAAAAGAATTATATCGCTGTAGAAAATCCTCTGCTTCAAAGAGCTTTGGCAAAGAAATTACTGGTATCGAAATTGACAATTTGTCGTCAGATAAAAAAAAAAATTGATTATAAAAAGGTGAATAAACCAGTCTGTCGTCAAAAGTCTGCAAAGACCGTAGAAAACGCCGTAAAATCCGGCGTATAACGCGTACCTGTACTTTCAAGCTACAATTTTTAGTTTTGAGGTATATTCGCCGTATAACGCGCACCCTCTTTTTTACGAAAAAACCTGAAATGTA